>JAGFMF010011661.1:261648-306124 GCA_019455555.1 Galemys pyrenaicus | reverse complement strand
GGTGCACTGGTGAGATGGTGATGGGGAATACATGGGGATTACAATTAATGGCAAGTATATGTAAATTTTAAAATATTTTAATAAAAAAAAAAGAAAATATTTACCTGGCAGAGAGCTGTGAGGACTTAATCAGATAAAGTACACAAAGGGCTTGATGTGCTTTAGATTTTACAACATGGCTTCTGGCAATGATATTGTAAGGTAGTGACTTAAAAATAAAATTAAACAAAGTGATTATAAAAAAAAAATAAAGTCAGTATGTGCAGTGTAATCAATTTATAAAAACGGGGAATGACATTCTAAATTGCGTTAAAATTTGTGGTAGAGAAGTTCTGTCTAGGACATTGATTCTGATTCACAGGAATAGTTGTTAAAAGATCTGAACTATAAATAAATGACTGGGTATGAAGATCTGGAAGTGTTTCCTCAGGTAATAGACATCCTCTTAAAATTTTTGAAAGGTATCTGAAATTAATTTTGTGAAAATAGTGAACATGGGGAGGAGACTGCACAAGGATTACTACTTAGGAAGTGTAATTATTGTCCAGATTGCCAACCCAGATTATATTCAGTATCTGGAGCTTTTTTTTTCCTTCAAAATTCGGAATGTGAGGTATTTCTGAAGAAGTTAATTGTTGCATTAGAATGAGTCTAGGAATCTATTCTTTAAGAAACAATATCCTGGGCGGAGAATGTATACATTGTACAAAAATGAAGAATGATGTAATAAATATCTAAAAATAATGTTTACCATGTTTTTCAAGGTACCTAGTCCATGGGACTATGACATTCTTAATGATATGGACAAAGGCATACATCTAGAAGAGCTTAGATTCTAGAAGATTTTAGATACTAAATTCTTCAAATATTACATAAAGGACATGTTGGTGAAGGAGAAGAAGAGTCACTTTTTGGCTAGTTGGATGTTTATCAAAACATGGAACAAAATTTCAGAAAAAATTATTCTGAGTGGAGTGATATTGTTAAGATAAGTAAGGACCTTTCAACATCTAGGCAAGATGAGATTAGTAATTTGAGTCTACTAGATCTTTTTAGAATCTTCATAGAAATAATGTCTGAGGGGGACATTATTTCTATGTCAAGGGGGAGACTGAAGGCAGACTGTCAATGGGAAACTGTGCAGAGGTAAAGTGAGAGAGGGCTTGGAATGAAATTTGAGGAAGTTATTATAGAGATTACGACAAGGATGCGCAGCCTTTATAGGATGGCAAACTAGGTCCCCTTTTCTACCACAAAGTCTTTGTGGCCTGCAGAGGTAACCACCCAGTCTAGAAACTCAAAGAGTTAGAAGGAAGTGCAGGGGAAGTTGAGTAAGTAATTACAGGGATGAAGTAAAACAAGATATTGGAAAAACAGAAAGCAGAAAATAATGGAGTAATGGAAATATAGGAGAGACAAGGCAATGAAGTAATGTCAATATAAGAGAAAAACTGAATATGAAATAAGGAGAATGGTTCAGATGTGAGTGGTAAATAGTTGTCTTAATTCTAGTTTTCATTAAAGGTTGTCAGCATTGGGAATCCTTTTATTCTTGCATCTATAAATTTCAACTTGATTTTCTTATGGTCATTGTGTCAATTTTTACATTATATATTCATATGTACTTATGTATTCACTGCTTGAAAGTTTTTACCATATTTAAATGTTACTTTCTTTTTGTGATAAACAGTTATTAGAATTTCTCTAGATATTTTCTGATTTTACATAAGACCAACTCATCCTCACCAGTTTTATTAGCAGAATACATTGTGCCAATGATTGATACCTGAAACTGGTGATATAAATAGAAACATTTGTAATTACAACTATTAAATATGTTTTTTTCATATAGGTCTTCTTCTTTGCAAGCAAATAACCTATGATTTAAAAATATTAAATTCACGTGGAATGTGGGTACTTATAAGTGATAGAGCAGTGGGCCAAGAATCAATGAAGTTATTATTAGAAATGTTGATTGGAGAGAGGAGTTCCCTTATTCACTCACTTATAGGCACTTAAAGAGAATGTAACTTCTTATGAGAATAACCACTAAGATTTTACATAGGAAACATTACTTGATTCTTCAACCTAGTTCAAGTTAAAATAGTTTAAAATTTCTATTTACCAATAACTGCCTTATACTCTCATTATCATTATGATAACAAGTTAATAAAACTTTGAAGTGGAATGACTTAGTCTTTCAGGTGTTTTGCTTATACTGACAGCACAAAGATTAAATACATAGATTGTTTTCACTTTTTCTCTGACTACTTTTGCTCTTGTAACCCAAAGTAAACTATTTTGAATTATGCAATATTTTAACTTTTTCTACAAAAAATAATGAACATTAGAAAAATTATTTATAACTTACTTGTGTGTATATAAAATTGAGAAGATCCTTTCTAAATTGAAAAAATACAGTGGCACTGTAATGAAAACAGAGGTCACAATTTTTTGAATGCTGATTCATTTTGGAGACATCTCTTTGTCAAAGCTCAGGAAAATGTCACATATATTTTGACTCTAATACAAGAGTCAACCAATTGTATAAGTGTATGCTTTTGCCCAAAGAGGAAGACGTAAGAACTAAAATATCCACTTTAGTGCCCTAGAATTCCCTTTAGACCTAGGTAATTTGTTCTGGGCATTGTAGATTTGAACGTTTATAAGAAGTCCAAGTTGTCCCACAGGGTATTAGAGTCCATAAACATCAAGTTACTCCAGACAGTTTTAGTTTTCGTTTGAAACTGTATTTTAGACAGTATTTTCCAAAACAGATGATATTTTGGTATGTTATGGAAAAACCTTCGTGTGTATGTTACTCTGAGTGGTCTGATCAGTATGGTCTTGTCTGAGCTAACCCTACATTACTTTAAAGAGGACACAGTCCTATATTCTCTTAGGAGCCTATCCCATACAAAGTTAACCCCATCACGCAAACTAGAGTGTGGGTCCTTATTAAATAAGGGGTAGAGCAGTGGGACAACACTCAATGAATTTAATGTCAGAATGCTTGAGAGGAGGGAAGAGTTAATATTAAAGTGACTTACCATAGTCACTTAGTTATATCAGAGAAGGATTACATTCTACACCTATGCTATACCCCCCTTTGAGTTGAAATCGGATAAGAAATACTATTATATAATGGTTATCTGGGAAGTAAGGGGGCTTGGGGAAGAAAAGAAAAACAAAACAAACGAGTATAGTGGGAGGTGGCTTAGAACAGACTTCCCAAACATTAGAACTTGTTACTCTCCTGGAGATCTTGTTAAAATGTAGATTCTGTTTCAGGAGATCTGAGAGTGACCTTAGGGTCTTCATTTCTAACAATGTGTGCTTATGGATTCTTGTCTTTCACAGGGCCCTCATCATTGGCCAGCCTAGATCATGAAAAGGTCTAGATTTATTAGAAGCAATAATAAAGGTACATATGGCTATTGTGCATGAGAGAAGCAAGGAGTATCAGTTGAAATTTTTCCTAAGTAACTTTACTCCCTACTTTTGAATACAAAGGTCTCAATATCTGTTTCCAGTATTGTTTGTCTGTTCATGTTTTTTAAAGATTTATTTATTTATGCATACAAGAGCTGTGTTACAGGCCAGAGGTGTGGGGGTAGGGTGGTATGAGAATTGACCATAGACAGAGTGGGGAGCGGAATAGGCAGTTCTGCTGAAATACACTTGCTGAGTGGAGCAGTGGGTAAGATAGGTAGGTGGGTCACCTCTCTTGCTAGATATTGAACTTATGCTTCAGTGGCCTTGGAAAGCTTGGTAGTGCTGTGACTTAACTTCTTGAGCCACTAGGGAAGCTCCAGTCTTTTCAGTTTTAATTATATACATAAAATTTAATAATGTTTTATGAATATAAATGATTTTATTATTATTTTAATTTCATTTCTTGATGACTAGTTATCATAAGCATCTTCTTGTGTCTTTGGATAAATGAAACTTTTATTGAGATATGAGAATTCTTCATATACCCTGATATTTATCACATTTGTCATTTGCAGATATTTTTTCAGAGTTCTTGGTTACACTTCTGTTCCAAAATAAATCAGATTTGTCCATCATACTGATGCATTCTGCTACCTAAACCTAATGTCCAAGAAGTAACAAATACTGTATACTTGTTGATAAGGTATTTGCATCCAAGAAGAGGTGAAATAAATGCAAGAAAACTTCATGATCCTTTCAAACCAGTAAAATTTCTATGGTCATATTGTGATATCCCTTCCATGTATAAGTTTTCCCATCTGGTAGCTCCTGCCCTGTCTTCTATGTTCCTGTAGAGACTGAATACTTAATCAAAAACCACTAATTCACCATTGGACCTGGATTTATATGACTCATGAAGTCATATGTTTGGGCTTGACAGCAGCACTCCATTATTAAATGGGAGTGGTATATACGTGATCAAAACCAAGCAGGCCCTGAGGGCACAATTTCATGAAAAAGTAGCCCATCTGCCTATGGTCCCCATGTGTGCTACATTCCTTCTCTCTCCTAGCCTGTAATTCAGGTCTCATGGAGAATTGTCTGTGATCCATTGACAGATGAAGAAATAACCTGAACCTGGTTTACAGAGTATTCTATGTGGTATGTGGGCACATTTGAGATATAGGCACTTGAGGCATTCTAGTTCCTCTTAGGACATCTCTCAAAGGGAATGGAAATAAACACATTCTCCATGTGGGCTTAACTGTCAGTATTATTCATAGGTATTCTTTTTCCAGGAAGGAGAAATGTCCAGATATGTAGGAAAATACAGATTACTACTTGTCTTTGGTTAATGTCTTGACTGGATGATCTGGGACTTAGAACAAGAAAATTTGGGGAATTCTATATGTGGAAAGATTCCTCTAAATGGGCAAAACATGAACATTTTGCATTTAATATACAATAACACGAAGGTGATCCCACCATGGAAGGATTTTAAAAGTCAAGTGACAAAATTACCTATTCTATTGAGACTATACACTGTTTTGTCCAGTCACTCCTGTCGTCAAATGATGGGCTAATGAAATAATTGTTGTTGGTGGACAGGCTTTATGCAAAAGCTCAGTAACATGAAATTTTACTCATCATGGATGTAATTTGTGTAGCCATTGCTGAATTCACAATCTCTCTCTCTCCTTCTCTCTCTCTCTCTCTCTCCATATATATGTATATATATATACACATATATATACATATATGTTTCTCCTATTGCCAGAATTCACAGATCCAGTGAATGAGGCATGAGCATGGGAGTGGCACCACTCAGTATCACCCCTAGTGACCCACTAGCAAAATTTTCTTTCCTATCCTTTAAGTTCTGCTGGATCTTGAGGTCTTACATTCAAAGGAGGGATCCTTCTACTGGACTGTGTGAGTGGAAAGTTAAGACCACTACTAGTTCTCTTTGGATTCCATATTCCATTACTTTTCAGACACTTAAGGGGATTACTGTGCTGGATGGATGACTGACCCTCACTAATAATGGAAAACTGAACTTGAAGTCCACAATGGGAATAAGAAAGATCCATTAGAGAATTTATATTTTGTTCCCTGTGGATAGGTCTACAGAATACTTCAAAATCCAACCCATCTTCTCTGTGGCAAAAAGCTGACCTTTCCCTTAAGGTTGGAACAAGACAAGGATGTCCACTCTCACCACTACTTTTCAATATAATACTGGAAGTCCTAGCCAGAGCAATAAGACAAGAAAAAGGCATACAAGGAATCCAGATAGTGAAAGAAGAACTATAACTATCACCTTTTGCAGATGATATGATAATATACATAGAGAACCCCAAAAACCCTACAGAAAATCTAATCAAAATAATCAACCAGTTTAGTAAAGTAGCAGGATAAAAATCAACAAGCAAAAATCAGTAACCTTCCTATACAAAAAAATCAATCTGAAAAAGAAATCAAGAAAGCCATCCCTTTTATAACTGAAGCAAAATAAATTAAAAAACTTGTGAATAAACCAAACCAAAGATGTGAAGGACCTGTACAAAGAAAATTATAAAATATTATTAAAAGAAAGAGAAGACCAAAGAAATTCCCTGCTTATGGATTAGAAGAATTAACATTATTAAAATGGCCATTCTACCAAAAGAAATTTGCAGGTTCAATGCTATTTAAATAAAAATTTCAATGACATACTTCAAAGAACTAGAACAAATATTGATGAAATTCATATGGAGTCACAGAAAACCTAGAATATCCAAAGCTTTGCTGACTAAAATGAAGGGGAATGGGGCATCACACTCCCAGAGTTCAAAATATACTACAAAGCCATAATGATTAAAACGGCCTGGTACTGGGGAAAGAAAAGCAGTACACAGACCAATGGAATCAAAAAGAAAACCCAGAAATAAAGCCACACATATATGAATAACTAATATTTGACAAAGAAGCAAAGAATATGTAGTGGGACAAGGACAGTTTGTTCAATAAATGGTGCTGGGAAGACTGGACTGCAGCATACAAAAAATAATACTAGGCTATTACCTTATACCATGCACAAAACCAACTCAAAATGGATAAAGAATTAGATATAAGACCTGAACCCATAAAATATATAGAAGATAATACAGGCAATATACTGCATGGCATACATCTCAGTAACATCTTTAAAGACTCAGCACCTAAAAAAGATAGTGAAGGGAAGATGAACAGCTGGGACTACATCAAAGTAAAGAGCTTTTGTACAGCAAAAGATACATTAACCAAAACAAAGAGACACCCCACTGATTGGGAGATAGTTTTTGCACATGATACTACTGACAAGGGACTGATCACAAATATTTATGAAGAGCTTCCCAAACTCAAAAAAAACCAAGATAAACAATCCTGTCAAAAAATGGGCAGAAGAGCTAAAAAGAGGAAATGCAAATGGTTATGAAAAAATGCTCAACATCTCTTGTAATCAGGGAAAATGCAAATCAAAACCATAATGAGATACCAGCTTACACCAGTGAGAGTGGCACATATTAAAAAACAAAACAAAACAAAAAACTAGCAACAACAAATGTCGGCAAGGATATAGAGAAAAAGGAATTATACTACACTGCTAGTGGGAATGCAAACTTGTCCAACTACTATACAAAGCTGTATGGAGGTTCCTCAAACTACTAAAAATGGAGCTTCCATACAATCTAGCAATTCTATTCCTAGGAATTTACCCAAGTAACACAAAAACATTAATTAAAAGGACACCTGCATCCCTATGTTTATTGCAGCACTTTTTACAACAGGTAAGCTATGGAAACAACCCAAATGCCCTCAAATAGATGACTGGGTTAAGAAGATGTGGTGTGTGTGTGTATACACATGTGATATATATATACATATACACACATGTGCACATATACACATATACATGTGATATGTATACCACATATATACACACCACACATACACAAACATATATACACACATACAAATACATCATACATACAAACACTGTGGATTATTATACAGTAGTCAAAAAGATAAACTCATGCCATTCACAGCAACATGGATGGAGCTAGAAGGGATTATGCTCAGTGAAATAAACCAGAAAGAAAAAGAAAAATATTGAATGGTTTCACTTTTAGGAGGAATGTAGAGGAAACAAATAAGGGATCAGGGAAAAAATAATTATAATAAATTAAAAATCAAAGTCAACAGACAGCTATAAGTCAGAGACATTTTGCTGTGGAGGAGGAGAGCGAAGGAACAAAACAGGGGTGGGAAGAGTTCAAGCAACTATAGTGATGGGACCCAGGTGAATTGGTAGTGGGAATTTCATGGGTACTACACCTGAGAGGAAAACGTATACATTGTACAAAAATGAAGGATGATGTAAAATATATATCTATTAAAAAACAACAACAAAATACCAACCCAAAGAAGAGCTTAATTTTGGTTGATAATATCAAGTTGTAGTAGTACAGCCTTTAAAATCAATTCTGTTTATGCTACCTTATGTTTACAACCAGATTTCAAGTTTCCTTTGATCAAAATACGGTAAACCATTTATTCCCATTTCCTCATCTCTCATCCCTCTTCCCTTTTGTCAATGACTATTTGTTCTTATTATCTACAAATTTGTTTTTGTTTTACTTAAGTCATTCACTTAGTTTCTTTATGTATATATCATGTATAAGAGAAGTCATACATTCTTGGACTTCTTCCATCGGACATATATCACTGAGCATAATACCTTCTGCATCAATCCATGTGAGACTGAATGGCAAACTTATGGATTATTATAGCTGAGCAACATCCCACTGTGTATATATGGCACTTCATTTTCCCATCATCTGGCCTTGGGTGATTAGTTTCCAGTGCTGGGCTATTGCAGTTAATACTGCGATGAACATGTATATATTGCTTCCAGTTGTAGTTTTCATATTCTTAGGTAAATTACCAGAAGTAGGCTATGGCATTTGTATTCTCATTTTTTGAGAGGTCTCCATATTGTTTTTCACAATTCTGCACCAATTTGAATTGCCACCAGTAGTAATGATAGTTCCCTTTTTTCTACATCCTCACCATCCTTACCTTATTGTTATTTTAATTTGTATTTTCCTGATAAGACATGTTGAAAATAGTTATGTGCCTTTGGCTACTATCTGTATGTTTTCTTTGGAAAAGTGTTCTCCATCCATTTTTAATCAGGTTCCTTTTTGTTGTTGGGATTTATGAGTTCTTTACAGGTATATTAAATATCAGCTATGTCTGATATATGCAAATATATCTCATTTTACAGGATGCTTTTTCCTTTCATCAGTGAATCTTTCTTTTGTATAGTAATTGAAGTTTGATGTAGTCTCAATCGTTAATTTTGCTCTCCTTACTCTTGCTTCTGGAGACATCCACAAAAATATTACTAAGACTGTTAGTTGAGGAGCATGTTACTTATGTTTTTGTCTATGTATTTTATAATTTCAAGTCATGCATTCCTGTCTTTAGTTCATATTGATTTAATTTTTGTTTACACTGTTACATACTCTAAGGGGATAGTCTTGTTTCATTCTTTTCCATGTGGTTGTACAGTTTTCTGAGCACCATTTATTATTATTACATGTGTGTTTTAGTTTGATTTAGGTAATTTATTATTCTCTTTTGAGATTCCGTGTTGGTATGATATTTGATCTGCTTTCCTTGTACATTTGGTTATTTAATGGGTACCTTTTTCCCCCCTGGTAGGTGGAGCTGTGGTTTTCCTTTGGGTTTCTCTTTCTAGATCAGGGCCAAGTATGGAGGTTGGGATGTGCAAGGTAGACCTGCTCTTGCTTTTGCTGTCCAGGTACAATGTGGGAAACTGGACTGACATTACCACACTGCTCCTTTTTCTGGGATCTCAGACTGTATATCTTTTCTGTGTGCACTGTCTTCGTCATTGCTTCCTTCTTGAGGGCTTCGGATCTATGTTTGTGCCTCCAGTTTCCTTTAGAGTACAGACAACGTTATGGTGGGAGCCAGAGAGGAGAGATTGTAGTCCGAAGCACCACTCTGTCATTTTCCTGGTTTAGTGGTTTCTAAGCTTTTCTCCTCTGCTGTACACTTCTCTGAGATGGTTAATTTTATATATCATCTTTCCTGGCTGACGGAATCCAGACCTATCCAGACCTAGTTTAACGTTATGTCTAGATATGTTTGAGGGTGTTTCCAGAGGTTGTTAGTATTGATTTGGTAGAGTAAGTAAAGTCAATGGTATTTGTTTCAAATACTTCTATATTTTGTATCTTTAAACCAAATTTCTAATTATGAGACTTCCCTCAGATACTATGTCATACTCTAGTCCAGGAGCTACTGCTACTAAAAAGAACAAGAATAATTTGCTCTTTGTGTCAGGAGAGATTGTCATGAGAGAAACATGAGGAATAACCTGGCATGTAGCAGCCAACCCAGACGCAGTAATAAATCTGGGTTTACTATAATTATAAATGAATGTGCCCTCTTATTGAATTTTATCTACATGTGTGTCAGATCCTTTTAATTTCACATATTTTCATGGATATTTAATAAACACACATAGCTGCCTTTTGTGAAATATATAAAGAGGGCTTGTAGGTTTAAAATAAGAAGTGTAAATATCTTCTTAAAAGCTTGAAATTGGAATTCCTGTCATCTTTAAAAGGATCTATAAATGCATCACGGAAGTTGCAACATTTGGAAGAGATCTGGAAGAAATAAACATTTCAATTATAAGTGCTAATGGGGCCATAGAATGGGAAGGATTCTCTGTTGTGAGACCTATTTCAACTCCAGGATGAACCTGAAGTCAAGTTAGAGGTTTTGTCTAGAAGGTGCTCAGTACTCTATTGGGATTTTACCTAGAGTCCAATAGGAAAGTGTGAAGAATGAATCTTTATAGTTAAAGCAAGGTTTTATTTGAAGGTACCTCAGCTATGCAGGGTGACCAAATGCGGGGTGAAGTATATATACATAGGTACATACATACATGCATAGGTATTGGATTTGTGACTAGCAAATAAAGAAATAATCTCACACATGTATGGATGTACAATTTTTAAGACATTTACTTTTTCATGAATAATTTGGTAGCTGTGACCATTCAAAATATTTGATAGAATATGATTTACAGAGTTATGTTTGCAAAGAAGAATCAGGCAGTTCTGTTTAGAAAGAAAATGTCAGTGGGCTAAAGGGAAGAGTAAAATTTTTCAGAACAGAGACAAGTAGCTTGATGATAATAAATAGTATTATTAAGAATGTGTGTGGCTTTTCAGTGTTGAGAGAGAAATTGTAGTGATGGGCCTAAAAATAGAACATTTATATTTTAATAGAATGGAATGTGAGAAAGAATACTTATCAATGACTTTTAAGCACAAGTCAATCAGATTCTTGGTCAGTTTAATTCCTTTCAAGACAGCATGTGAAAGCATGCTTGCATACCACCTTAATATTATTTGAAGTTTGGTAATAGGCATCTAAAGCCCCTCATGGTCAGTACACATTCAAATAACCTTTGCATATCAATGCTTTATATTTACTGCATCTTCTTTTTCATTATGAAGTTTGAGAACATTTCCTTCCTATTCTGCCTCTTCTTTTCATCTTCTCTAAGCCATCCTCATTTAAAACTTCGCTGTAATCACTTAGGTTTTTGAATTAGTAAAACAACTCATATTATCCAACAACAGAGCATACAGAGCTAGAAAGTGCCTGAGAACATAATGAAGACAGTGAGGTTACTGCCTATTTCCTGCTAGTCATGGATGCCATCTGAGTAGGAGTACCCTCTAGCAGTTTTGACCCGGCCTTTAGTCTCTGAATGTTTTCTGCATTATCTCTCTGTTTCCTTTTATCTCTCAGTGACACAGATTTGGTTTCACCACATGAAGTAAATCACCAGGTCTCCAAAATTGAATTAAAGTCATTTTGATGTGGCAGATTTCTTGCAGTTTGCCCCAAACACAAACCTGCCAACATTGTTCATCAAGGTGATCCAAGTGTCCATGCTGCTCAATTATATTACCAATGACATCATATTCAAGTGCCTCACAGAGGTATGGCCTATTTTAACAATTAATATTTATAATGTCAGAACACACAAGCATGTAAAATGTTCCATTCGTTTCTTCCTTAAGTTATTTTAGTATGTTATGAGCACTTGATTAAAGATGTTTGTATGTTTTGAATAATCTATACATAGCTTTAAGGAGTTTATTAGATAGCCATGCATTAGGTCATTGAAGTAATAGGAAAATTTTCATTGCAATAAGTTTTGAACTCTAATCAGTACAAAACAAACAACACCTAACAAACAATTTTAATGAAATGTGAACAGCTATTAATATGAGGTCTAAACATTTCTCTTTATCAATTTTGTCAGTGAATCTATCACTTTCTTATTTCTCAGGCTGTAGATAATTGGATTTAAGAAAGGAATTATGATAGTGTAAAAAAGTGAGTCCATCATATCTGAATCATCTGACTGTACAGATCCAGGGTGCACATACATGAAGAGAAGAGGGCCATAGTATAAAGACACAGATAAAAGGTGGGCTCCACAGGTGGAGAAGGCCTTCTTGATGCCCTCAAGAAACTTCTTTTTTAAGATTGTAAAGAGAACCAGTGTGTAAGAGACAAGAACAATCGTAATGGTGAATACCTGAATTGATCCAGAGAAAATATAAAGCATTAGAATATTAATATAAGGGTCAGTACAGGAAATCTTAATCAATGGTTCAACATCACAGTAAAAGTGGTGTATTTTGTTGTAATTGCAGAAAGTTAACCTGAGTAAAAACCCTGTATGAATAAAAGCATGAATGATTCCACCCACAAATGAGGAGACTAGTAGCTGCATGCATAGTCTGTTGGTCATAATCACTGGATAACGTAAAGGCTTGCATATGGCTACATAGCGATCATATGCCATACCTGCCAAGAGAAAACATTCTGTGGTAACTCCAACAGCAAAGGGAAAAAATTGTGACATGCATTCAGAAAAAGAAATGTTCTTACTTTTGGTAAAGAAGTCAACCAGCATCTTGGGTGTCACGGTGGATGATATTAAAGCATCTATTAAGGCTAAACTCCCAAGGAAAAAGTACATGGGGATGTGAAGTTGAGGGTCATTCCAGATGAGAACAATAAGTCCCAGGTTCCCCACGATGGTGAAGAGGTATATCACCAAGAACACCAGGAACAGGGGTATTTCCCACTCCTGTTGATATGTAAGTCCAGTGAGAACAAACTCTGTCAGCAAGGATGCATTTTCCTTTTCCATGTCTCATTGGATGTTCCCTGAAATGAAATGCAAAAAATGGAAAATAATCATTCCTAGTTGATTTATACATTCAAACTGGAATAGTGGAATTTAATCTTACTACTATCATAATGGTACTTGAATTTTATATAGTATTACAATAAGGGTTGAATAAGTGAGGAAGTGTTGAATAAATTGAATTGTTATGATAATTTGAAGTAAACAATGTGTAGTATAATCTATTTTCTTAAAGGGGGTAAGAATCTATCATATGCAAATTTATGATACAGAAATTCTGTCTAGGATATTGATCTGATCACAGGAATGGATATTAAAGTATCTGGATTATACAATATATGAATAGATAAGAAGCATCTGGAAGTTTTTCCTCAGGTAATAGACATACACCTAAAATTTTTGAAAGGTTTCTAAAATTAATTTTTTGGTAGTGCAGAAAATAGGTAATATAGAGAGGAGACTGCAAAAAGGAATATTATTTAGGAAGCGTAATTATTGCCCAGTGTTGCCAACCCATAATAGATATTAAATTGTCCTGGAGTTCTTTTTTTCCAAATAATGGAATATGAGGTATTACAGTAGAAATTCATTCATTGTGTCAGAATGAGTTCTAGGAATATATGCTTTAAAAAATAATGCTTCCCGTGTTTTTCAAATGCATGTGAATTGCCTGGTGTATTGGGCTATGCCATCATCATCAAATAGAATAGATGTAGAAGATTTTAGAGTGTGGAATAATTCAATCTAGTGACATATTACATAGAGGGCATATTAGTGAAGGAGAGAAGAGTCACTTTTCGACTAGATAAATGCTTATGAATACTTGGATCAAGAACTCTGACCAATTGACTCTGAAATGGAGTTAGTTTGTGGAGAGAATGTTTTTTGGACATGGAGACAAGATGAGACTAGTAATATGAATCTACTAGATTTAAATAGAAATAGTCTGATGAGTCCTGGAAAACTGAAGGCAAATTGCCCACTGGAAAGTGGCAGAAAGAAAGTAAAGAGAGGGAGGGCAGTGAGAAATACTTGAGGGAATTATATTAAAGAGATGACAGAGAGGATGCACAGCCTGTATTAGATGGACAATGTCTGATCCCTCTTCTACCATATAGTCTTTGTGGTAGAGGTAGAGGTACAGAGGTAACCACACAGTCAAGAATCCCAAAGAGCTATAAAATCACTTTGGTCCTAGAGTGAGAAAGCATGCCTGGATTTGCAAATCAACTGCACTGAACCTACATCTGGAGTATGGAGAGAGGAAGAAAAAGGTACAGGGACAAAAGAGAATATTAGTTTCAAAAACAGCCATATTAAGGCCAGAAAGTGTGTCCTGCATTTGTGTGCATGTGTCCAGCAATGTGTCCTTGTAGTTGTGAGCTGGACAGAGTCCAAATTCACCCGCTTTCTTGGAGCTGCTATGGGGACATGATGTTGGCTATTGATCTTTTTTTTTTTAATTTTTCTTCTATTACTGTCCGTTATTTTTATTCAGTTGATTACACCAATATATTTGTTTTATGTTAGAGCTTCTATTCAGTTAATCCATATCTTTTCACAACCAGGAAGTCTAGTGTACACCAAAGAAAAACTAGGTTACGAGTAAACTTGAAAGGACTCAACGGAGATCAAGATGCAGGTGTGATCCTGGAGCATTGAGTGGCATAAATTGAAAGACAGGAAAAGTACTCAAGCTGATAATCAAAACATATGTCAGATGCCAAAATAAATGCTATAGTAGGACAAACAGTGATAATTTTTCATGTGTGGAGATTTTTAGTGACTTCAGTGATGGCAATTTACATTATGTAATAGAAGCTGAAAATGAGACCTAAAAATGATGAGCAGTATACAGGAAACAAGTAGAGAGTATAGAGTATTTCCAGAAATGTGGAGACCATTTAGCCTTTTTTAAAAAAATTCTCAGACATATGTAGGTTTTCTCCCCCTTAGAACAGTTTAATAAAAATTTCCAAAACCAAGGAGAATATAAGAGCCATTTGAGAGGACAAAGTTAACAGAAGAAATGGGAAGGAAATATGTGTTGGTGCAGGGAAAACAATGGGAATGTGTGTAACAGATGGCAAATAACAGACACATAGATGTGTAAGTATAGGAAACACAAGCCTCAGGAGACAAAGAGAACAAGCATTCAGCCAAGGCTGAAGAGGAAATCAAGGAATGGCTCAGAGACTTGACAGTAATGGTTTGTTTAAATCTGGTGTTTGTTAAATGTTGCCAGTCCAAAGACTCTTTTTTGTTTTGTTTTAAAATTCGGTTTATTTTCCTATGAAATTTTTCTCTGAAAATGAGTCTTCATCTTTATTTTACAAATTTTGTGTTCTTCATATATATGTTGGTGCTCCCTAATGTTCTTTTCATTTTTAAAAGTCACTTTTAAAGTTACTAAAGAAGTGACTTTCTCTAGAAATCCTGCTGGTTTTACTTGAGAGAACTTTCTAGACCTCTACACCAGTGATGGGGTTTTGTTTGATTTTTTTTTAGCAGAATGAAACTGAGCCAGTGACTTAGCCCTGAATACAGGGACTATAAATAATGGAAATCAGTAATAGCAATCCCAATCACTATATAATTGAAAATACTCAATTCAGCTTGTGTGTGGGTACTTTTAATTCAAAAAAGCTGGAAAGCATAGTGAAGGGACATTTTCTATATATTCCTTTAAATATGTTTATTTATGTATATAGTTATACATATAAGCTATTATATATACTAATAAAATACACAACTATATGTAAAAATGCTTGGTAGTATATATCTCCATTTAGGTAATGCAAATGTTTGTAAAATGCTTGATAAAAGAACCATCATAAGTATGTGAAGAAATAGGAGAATTATTATTTTATTGATTTACTTTAAAAGTTTGACTCAATGGTTAATAAAACAGGATGGGCCTTTTTTGTCAGAATCATCAGAATGATTTGTAATATACAAATACTGTGACCTGAAACTTTCAACTTCCTTTTAGATTAGTTAACTTTCTACTTCATCAAAATTTATCTTAAAAAATCATTATAGTTAGGTTAATAGAATAATCAAAACATCATTTAAGGGAACAATTCAACATTACAGGTATTTTGCATATCCAGATTCTATTCAGGAAAATAAAATATAGAATTAATTCAGTATTTTTTCCATTTCCACATGAAAAATTGGACATTTATAAACCTAATATACATGTTTCTAAGTTTAAAGTATTTTAAATTGTCTATATAATGCACAATGGATGTTACACAAATCATTGCTCTCTTACCCATACCTTATGAGAAATTGTGGCTATTCTTTCAATATTTTTGACTTTTTAAAGTGGTAAAAATGCGGTAGCACTGGAATAACAGGAGCGTAGGTAAGAATTCTTTGAGTGCTGATTCACAGAGGCCTCATTTCTCAAGATCAGGAAAATGTTGCCTATATAAATTTGTTTTGAGCACAAGCATTAACCAATTGCACGTATGTGTGCTTCTACCAAAAGAGGATGGAATGAAAAACAAATTCCCCTGATAGCACCCAAGTACTCCCTTTAGGACAAAGCTAAACTTTTCTACTGGTCTTTGTATGAGAAGTTCAGGTTGTCCCATAGGGCAGTATAGCCCATGAAATCATATACATCAAGTCATTATACACATTTCTAATTTTAACAACTGAATTTGTACTTTAAGTTACTTTTTGCCACTAGCGATGACACTTCTGACATATTTATGGAAAACTTAGTTATGTGCATTATTTTGAGGGTTGTAATTAGAATTGTCTTGTCTGAGCTGACCATACATTATTTTAATGAGATTTAAGTTCAGACTCCCTTAGAGCCAAGTCCTATAAAGTTGCATTCCTTATGCAAGCGAAGACCTATATAACTTCCCCATTTAAATTCAAATATGTTGTTTAGGGATAGAAGCAAAGGGAAAACAAAGTACTACAGTGAGTGGTGGTCTAGATCAGTACTTTCCAAACATTTTGCCAAGAATCTCGTGCATATCTTATTTCAACATTTTCATTTCTAGCAATGTAATGCCTGTGGCCACTTAACCATTCTTCATGGCCTATTCTGAGTGTCAGATCAGAATAGGGAGGATATGGTGCAGTCAGAGAGACCAGTATGTGTGGGATCACATTGGACATTGGAGACTAGATCAAGGAATTTGTTCTTTGCCTCCACTTAAGAGAAAATTACTGAGGAATGAACAAGGTAGTGTGTTTATATTTGCCTGTCATGTATTAAGGAGAAAGTTGTCAGTGAACATTTATTCAAAAAAATTAAAATTTAATTTACTTATGGTGACATTTTGATTTGATATACGAAGAGTAAAAACAAAATGCTTAACCCCACTTGAATTATGGTGATATAGCAAGAAATAGAGCACATATATTTGATAGACTCATTATTCAGTTTTACTTCCTCCCTTGAAGTTTGGGTTTTTTTAGGGTCATTTTTTTATTTTACATATGTTGTACATTATTTTTCATTTTTGTACAGTGTATATTTTTCATCCCAGTGAAATTCCCATTACCAGTACACTCGTGCACCATCACCATAGTCCCTTGTGATCTTCCATCCATTTTGTTCTTTCTCCCTCCTCCTCCCCTAAGGAATGTCTCAAATTTATAGTTGTCTATTGATTTTGATTTTTAATTTATTATGATTTTTTCTTTTTTTTTTTTTTGGCTTATTTCACTGAACATAATATCTTTTAGCTCCATCCATGTTGCTGCAAATTGTATGAGTTTATCTGTTTTGGCTGTTGCATAATATTCCATTGTGTGTGTGTGTGTGTGTACTTGATCCAGTCTAGTCATCTATTTTTGGGCAGTTGGGTTGTTTCCATAGCTATCCTACTGTGAAAAGTGCCAAGATAAATATAGGTATGCAGGGGTCCTTTTGAATTGGTGGTTTTATGTCCTTTGGGTAAGTTCCTGGGAGTGGAAGATCCATTTTTAGTAGCTTAAGGAACCTCCATACAGCTTTGTATATTGGTTGGACCAGTTTGCATTCCCACCAGCAGTGTAAGAGAGTTCCTTTTTCTCCACATCCTCGCCAACATTTGTTGTTGCTACTTTTTTTATATGTGCCATTCTCAGTGGTGTGAGGTGGTATCTCATTGTGCTTTTGATTTGCACTTCTCTGATTACAAGAGATGTTGAGCATTTTTTCATATGCCTGTTGGCCATTTGCATTTCCTCTTTGGAGAAATGTCTTTTTTGCTCTTCTGCCCATTTTTTGACTGTATTGTTTACTTTGTTTTTGTTTAGTCTGGTCATCAATTTTGTAGATCCTTGTGATAAGTGTTGTGTGCAAAAATTTTCTCCACATCGTGGGGTATCTCTTTGTTTTGGCTAATGTGTACAAAAGCTTTTAAGTTTGATGTAGTTCCAGCTATTTATCTTTCCCTTCACTATCTTTGCTTTAGGTGCTATATCTTTAAATATTTTACTGAGATGTATGTCATGTAGAGTTTTGTCTACTTTTTCTTCTATATATTTTATGGTTTTAGGTCTTATTTCTAATTTCTTAATTTTGAGTTGGTTTTGTGCATGGTGTGAGACAGTAGTCTAGTTTCTTTGAGAGACATTGAAATAGAGGGAAAAAATAACAAATGAAAGAGAATTTTCTATAAAGGGTGAGTAAGCAGTATGATGTGCAGTAGTAGTTTTTCATACAATCAAAATTTGATTTAAAGTTACTACTTCCTTAAATTTTGTGTAATTATCTTTCAATTCATTTTGTTGCCTTTCAGTAAGTTTAATAGGTCTGTGTTACTGCTTCAAGAATGACTTGTCTTTTCAAGTTCACTTATTAGGTGGGCTATGGTATCTCATTGTGATTTTAATTTACATTTTCCTGATGATTTTCAGTGAAACACCTGTTCAAATAGTTTGCACATTTTTAAACAGGTTTATTTGTTTACTAAGCTTCGATTTTTTAAAATAGAGGTAACTTTGGTTTACAGCACACATATGATTTAGGATCACACCTCTTCAGATGTATGATAGCGCAACCCCCCACCACGGCAACCATAGTTCTCCACCATAGTCCAGTGGCCCCTTCCACAACCTGCTCTCCAATCTCCCTCTCTGGTAGCCGCAATTCTACAGTCAGACTTCAGGGTTTGGTTCTGAAACTGAACCAACTGAAACTGGTTTGGTTCTGTTTGTGTTGTTTCTCTATATTCTACATATAACGGACACCATTCAGTATCTGTCTTTCTCCTTCTGACGTACCATTTAACATTATGTTCTCCAGTTCTACACATGTTTTTGCAAATGACAAAGATTTACCATTTTTTATAACTGAGAAGTATTCTATTGTGCATATATACCATTTCTTCTTCATTCATACCTCCACCTTTGGCCACTTAGGTTGTTTCCATAACTTAAATATCCTTTATTAAATATATGATTTATACATGTTTTCTGAAATTCCATGGTTGGCCATGTTTTTTGAGTAGCCATTCTTTTATTTTGGTGATGCTAATAAATCTTTTATGTATTGTACCTTTGGTATTATATTACTTGGCTGAATATTTAGATCTATGATCAATTTTGAATAATTTTATATTATCTGGATCAAGTTCAATTTTTATTTTACATTCAGATATCCAGTTCTTCCACCACTGTTTTTTTTTTTAAAGATTTTTATTTTATTTATGCATACAACATCTGGGGTACAGGCCAGAGGCACAGGAGGTGAGAGGATTCGCCAGAGACAGAGCGGGGAGTAGAACAGGCAGATAGACTGAAATATACTGCTGAGGGGAGCAGTGGGTGAGGTAGGAGAGGTCTGCTGCACCATGTGGGTCCCCTCCCTGGCTGGGGATTGAACTCGCACTGCTGTGCCAAGGATGCTTCATAGTGCGTTGCTTAACCTGCTGTACTACCAGGGAGGCCCCACCACTTGTTTTTTGTGGGGTTATTTTTTTGAGGTGATATGGCTTATAACTATATATGATTCAGAATAATAGAGTCACGCCTCTTCACATGTACATCATTACCCCCACATCCACCACCACTGCACCCATATCGCTCCACCATATATCACTGGCCCCCTTCACCCTTTGTTCCCATCATACCCTCCTCCTCTTACTGTCCACTTTGCATATCTGTTATGTGCATATCTGTTATGCACATATCTGTTATGTATACAGTCTTTTTTATACATAATTCTTCCTCTTAATTCTTACTTAATGCTCAGCAATATCAGGCCATCACCTGGAGATTTTTCAGGAGCAATGGATATCCAAAGATATTGCAGATTCAAACAAATTATACACTAACCACTTTAGCATTCCTGTAAATTTAGGAATAACATAACACATTCTTTACAAAGCAGTCAATGAAAGAAAATAATCATATTTAAGACTTTTGCAACCTTTAAGAACTGAGAAACATTCCAGTGGCACTTTCCAAATTAAGAAATGTTGCAGCATATAATCGCAGAAGTAAATTATTTTTACCTTTACTGAATAATAATAAACATTATTATTAATATTATCAATTTAAGAAGAATGATGGCTATGCAGTTTTATGAGTTTCTGCTTTATTAGTCACACAAAGATAAATGCAGTAGAGTAGACTTCTAACATGTGAAAAGACAGATCCTGGTATCTTCCAAAATCTGCAAATTCTTGAATATCAATAGGCCTATAATTTTCCTGATGGAATGTATATGTATTTTGATGTATTTCAATCATATTTCTATAATATGTTTTTATTCTCATTAAAATCCACCAATCTCTTATATCCTATGCCTTTCAAACATTTTCTTCATTACAAAGAAAGATTTTTCTTCAGACACATTTTCCTTTAAGAAATGACTTCACCTGAATCTATGAAGAGTTGTAAAGCAGCAAGTCTTTCATATGCTTGCCTCAGTCACACCAACCTCAAATTAACATGCAAATATCTGCCATATTAAAGTTACAAACTATTTTATTTTAGAGGGGACTTGCAGAGTCAAAAATTTGCAAAACAAAATGTCCAATTTTAAAAAGAAGGTTTTGTTTTTCATAGAGAATAAAAATTTTATGTCATGTGAAGAATCTCCTTCCATTGAAACAAATAACCATTTCACTAAGTTTTATTGCACAGCACTCAGGAACTACCCTAGACACTAGCACCCTTAAAATTAAGCTGCTTGCTTAACTCTAAGACTCTTTTTTGGCAACATTTGAAAAGAACAAGTATAAAATTTGCCTTAAGAAATCCTTACTTAGTTATTATTCTCCTCAAGGCACCTATGACCTCTTTGTTCCTCAGACTATAAATAAAAGGATTTAGCAGGGGGATTATGACTGTGTAAAATAGAGAATACATTTTATCCTGGTTTTCAGCTGGTCCAGACCCAGGACGCACATACATGATGAAGAGAGTACCATAGAACAAAGAGACAGACAGCAGATGGGCACTGCAAGTGGAGAAGGCTTTGCTCCTGCCCTTTTCAGACTTCTTTTTCAGGATGGCAAAGAGGACATACGAGTAAGAAATGATGATAGTCACAAAAGTGAAAGACTGGATGAAGACTGAAAATATAAAAATCAGGAGCATATTAATTCTAGGGTCAGTACAGGAAATCTTAAACAGTTGTAAAATTTCACAATAGAAATAATGTATTACATTGGACTTGCAGAAAGTTAATCTAAATAGCAAACCCACATGCATCATGGGATGGAGAAAGCCAATGATATATGAAACACCTAATAATTGACTGCAGAATATATTAGACATCACTACTGGATAAAGCAAGGGGTTGCATATGGCTACATAGCGATCATAGGCCATCACTACCAAAAGGAAGCATTCTGTGTTTACACTGGAGGCAAAAAAGTAAAATTGGGTGATGCACTCTGCCAGGGATATAATGTGATTCCTAGATAAAAAATTAACTAGCATTTTTGGAGTCACAGATGATGAAGAACAAGCATCTGCAATGGCTAAACTTCCAAGGAAGAAGTACATGGGAGTGTGAAGATGGGGGTCTTTCCATATGAGAAAAATCAGTCCAAGGTTGCCCACCATGGTGATGAGGTAGATGGCCAAGAACACCACGAACAGGGGTACCTGCAGCCCAGGACGATCTGTGAGTCCTGTGAGAACAAACTGAGTCACTTGTGTCTTGTTTATGTTCATTTTGTTGTGGAAATATTCACTTGCTGTGATCACTGCAATGAAAAAGTAAATAACACTCTCACAAAAAAACATGAAAAGAACCACATTTTATTTTTAAAAAATCCATCTTCCCAGCTTACATATCTCCTTTATTCAGAAGATACACATTTTTATCCTTGAGCAAGTGTTCTTCATAAACAATAAGAACTTGGAAAACAGGTCCTTAAAATTAGAAAAACTATATAAAAACAATATGTAAATATTTCATTCCATGAACAAGAGATGTGGGTATATGTTTTATTTGGAGAAATTGGCTGCAGCTTAGTAATAACTTTTTAACTTAAGAATATTTTAAAATAGGGGCCTCCCTGGTGACTCAGTGGTTAAAGACACAGTGCTATCAAACTGTCAGCAGCCACTGCCACATGAGTTCAATCCCTGCAACAGGAGCTGACTCACATGGTGTAGCAAACCTCTCCTTTCACGCCCACTGCTTCCCTCAGCAGTGTATTTCAGTCAATTTGCCTATTCTGTTCCCCACTCTGTCTCTGGTAAAGCCTTTTGCCACTCCACACCTCTGGCTTACACCCCAGTTCTTATATGTATAAATAAATATTTTTAAAAGAATATTTTAAAAGAATATAAATCAGCAATTTAATATGGTAATATAAGTTATCAAAACAAATTATGTACATTTTATATAATACAACATCTCCAAATTAAAAGATTTAAATGCTCTCTTACTGTTATTATACAGTATTTTCTTGAAAATTCTAATGCATTTAAAATGTGAAAATGAATAAAGGAATAACAAAATATAAAAATAGAGATTAATATTTGTGCTGATGTTATATTATTATAATTAAATATCATAAATATCATATAATAAATTAAATTTAATAAGCACTGGATGCTGAATAAATACATAAATAATCACTAGCTTTTTTTATAACAATTACCAGAAGAAAGAAATAAGAGAAATATTTCAGTTATAATAGTGATAGTGATAAAACCTTAAAGTACATTGAAATAATATTTTTTCCTTTTTTTCTTTATTATGGTAACACTGTCCTTAATTTAGTAAAGTCAGTTCACATACCCTCAGATAGCTGTTAACATCCCACCCCCAACATCAAAGCACTCACAATCCTTTACCCTAGGCCTCTGGGCTCTTTTATTCCCACCATACTCTTCTGGAGAAATGTATAGTTAAAACTGTTCTTAGTAAGATGAATTAATAGTATAATTAATATTATATTATGAATTAATATTATAAATATATCATTAAAATTAAAATTAAATTTATTTATAATCTTAATTAAGATTAGAATGCTAATCACTTTTTGATGTAATAGCATAAATTTTAAATTCAAATAAAGTAACAAATGTGAACAGAAAGAAAAACTGTTCTATGTCATAAAATATAATGACATAGAAATAGGAAAATACAATAATGAAACCAAAAAATTACAAAAAGAGATTTAAGTGTATTTTGGAATTTAATATATTTCATGGGTGACATTTTTACTGGAAAAATTGGTGATATATTTACAAATAGTATGGGCATATTGGCTATCTAACTGAAAAAGAAAGTAAGCATTTCCCTTTTTCCATGCCTGCTTTTAAAACTGCTGCTGAATCTAGGACTTAAAAAAAAGAGGAACAGTTAAAACAGTCTAAGAAAAAAATGATGAAATAAAATACAATTTAAATGTTATAAAAATCTTTGACTAAGATTAAAAGACCCCAAATTATACTTAAGAATAATTAATTTTTAATTACATGAATATGGTGTGTATCAAATATATAATAAATTGAAAGATGATTAGAACTTTAGAAAAAGTATGTATAACTATTACTGAAAGGAGTACCAATCATACAAAAAAATTTTGCAAAAATAGAAAAAATGCTATTGAATAAACAAGTTGCTAAAATTGTTATTATATATAATTTATGTAGGAAACAATGCTAATCTTCCTCAGTATTTAGGATGTGCAAATATAAAATAAGACTACTCAGACTAGCAAAATTTATTGCTTGTAGAAATTTGGAATGGGCACTCTTACTTTCTAATTACAATGTAAGTTATTGCCTTTTTTTTTTTAAGATTTATTTTATTTATGCACACAAGAGGTAGGGTACAGGCCGGAGACTTGGGAGGTGAGAGGATTCACCAGAGACAGAGTGGGGAGCAGAACTGAAATACTCTGCTGAGGGGAGCACCAGGAGAGGCAGGATAGGTCTGCTGTGCCACGTGGGTCCCCTCCCCGGGCAGGGATTGAATTCGCTCTGCAGTACTGCGGAATCTACTGTAGCACTTGACACCCTTTCCCCCCTTACCCCCATCCCACCAGAGAGGTCCAAATTATTGTCTCTAAATGCAATTTGGCAACATCTTTTAAAAATAAAAATACACTTACTCTTCAACCAAGTGATCCACACCTACAGTTCATTCTGTAGAATTAATATATCAGTTCATACGGAGGAAAGTCCACTGCAGCATTGTTCATGGTGGCAGAATACTAGAAATATTATGAAAACCAGTCAGATGGAGCAGTGGTTTTTCAAATCCTGGTTTATTTTTACTAGTCAGTATTATGGCAGTTGTTTAAAAATGAGCTATTGCTCTACTCATAAACTCAAGGAAATCCACATGTGTTAGGAAACTAGGAAAAGCAAGATGAAAAGAAATATATATATATATATATGATCACATTAAACAAACTAAGGTCTTATGATTGTTGCTACATTTAAATCTACTAACACACCTATATTTGCTTATAACAATATGAACGCAGATTGCATGAAATTACCGGACAGGCCCAGGTTGTTGCGGTTTATTGTCTTGATGTAGGTGCATGGAAAGAATAAAGGAGAGGGGAAGACAGATAAATCACTCCTCCAAAAGTGTTTGTGATAAAAGTGATATGCTATTATTCCATTTATATAACTATGCATATGTGTATGTGTACAATCACATGTTGAAGGATAGTAATCACTTGTTAATAGAGAGGAAGAGAACAAAAGAAATAGGAACAATGCTAGTATTGCATTTAGTAAGTAGTGCTAAAATTTTAATAAATAGGAATTAGCCATGTGTTTTTATAACAATGTATCTTAAAATCACATTTTTTTGTATCATCCTTTTGAATAGTTTCAGTCATATCTGACTTCAGCTGCTGAGAGTGATCTTTGTCCTCTCATTTTCTCCTTTTTTTATTTTTATTTTTGTAATAGTCGAAAAGTATTTTTATATGAATAAAGTTAAGTATAAAAACAAGTACAGTAAATTATCTTTCAAGTTTTCTTTACATTATAAAATATTATAGTATTTTATAATTTTTATCAATATTACAGGTGGAATATTTGATATGATCTTTGAATAATTTGCTTTTTCTAAGCCATATAAATTTAAGTAAAAATAGATAAATCCATAGGCAATGATTCCAAAATATTTGCAGCTGAATGCATAGACTCTTAGTACCTAGAAGGAGAAAACTCATCTGTGATTTGGAATGTATTTTCAGTTGTTTCTCAAACTAAAATTGATAACACAATTTTGAAATAATTTTTTGTTGATTAAAATAAAGTAAAAATTTTGCCTATTTATTCATATTGAGTTTATTTAACTTTAAAATAGCTCCAAAAGTAATATTTCTCTTAATTGTTAGTGTTAAGGAGAATGGTGAGTTGTTATTTCTTATGGTCACTGAGGATAGAAGGAAAAATTATCTGTGAATGTGTATGTTGGAATAACACAAGCAACAAGAACACTGACATAAGTCTCTGCTGAAAATTGACTTTATGGACACCCAGATCAAATCATTTAGTTCTCAAAGTGAGCCTGAATGAGCTTGCCCACTTTCTTGCACTCTAAAACCCATAATTGATATTATGAATTTATAACTAAGCCAAGAGCTATTAGGTGTTTAGAATCTTTTTCCATAGATTTAAACACACACAGATATTTGTATCTACATAGATAATAGATAGAGATAAAGCACATAACTCTATCCTTTTGGAATTAAGGAGACTAAGAAAGTTCTTGATGATGACCTTTGCTCATCTTCTCATGATTCAATAAATATATTAAGGATGTCTGAGCAAAGAGTTTAGTTGTCCATACTCAGACTGAAAAAAATTTTATACTATGAGATAGCCTCTGATTTTTCCTTCTTGTCTTATTTTTCTATTATTTTAAGTTTATTAAGAAATCTTAATACACTTATCTTTTAAACAGTAAAACAATTACTACCTGTAATAGTAATTTAGAATTGTCATTCCTGAAGAGAAACAGAAAATATTGTAGGGTTACCAGAACTTTCACTTCTTAGCTGTATATTTCATCAAATAGGGAAATAAAAAATTATAAATAATGTAAATTAGATCAGTGTCCTTACCAGTAAGTCCCAAGGAGATTGAAAAAGTGGTGTTTTTTTAAAGAAAGATCGGTTGTTTCACAAAGATAAAATATAAGACTTATTTTTCCCTGAATCACTTGTGTAAAGGTTTTTTCTGGTAACTACATATATATGTATATGCACATATATATACGTATTTGTGCTTTTTAAATTATATGCATTCCTGAAAACGAAAAAAAGCCTCGGAATTCCCTCAGTGAAAGTTACTGGTGGATTCCCTATAGGATGAAGGCAATGTTGTTCTATGGGGCATTGTGAACTAATCAGTGAGTCTTTCCCCAGACACACCCTGTTGTAACAATTAGAACCACACTTTGTGTTGTTAGCATTCACTGTAAGGCAACTTGACAACCTGCACTTAGGCAGTTTTATATTCTTTTATTTCTTTTGATAGTGCCATATTCCAGCCACTTTTTTGAGTCTTCAAAAGTTTTAAGAATCATCAAATTCAACATGTTCAATTCCAAATTTATAGTCTTTCTAACACCATGAACAAACAGGAACCTCATTCTATTTTGCTATTCACAGTAATGGCATCACTTTTTTCCTAAATTTTTTTAAAGTTATGTTGATTTACAACACTTATGATAGCTATGATTGATGATATGCTTCAGATGTATAGAGTCACACCTCTTCATATTTATACCATCACCAAGGCACCAATAGTCCAATTAGCCCCTCCACATCCTGCTTTCTAACTTCTCCCTCTGGTAGCCTCAATTCTACAGTCAGACTTTAGAGTTTATTATTAGTTTGGTTTTGTCTGGCCTTTTGTGTTTTCTATCTGTATTAGAAATATAAATGACAGCATCTGCTTTTTGTCCTTCTCCTGACTTACTTTGCTTACCATTATCTTTTCCAGTTCCATCCATGTTGTTGCAAATGTCAGGAATTCATCTTTTTAAATATTTGAGTAGTGGTCTATTGTGTTTATATACTATCTCCCCCTAATCCAGTCCTCTATCTTTGGGCAATTGAGTACTTCCAGGGATATAGGAGTACACATATCCCTTCAAATTATTTTATTGAATTCTTCAGAGAGAGAGGAGTGGAATTTCTGGATCATATGTTAGAGCTATTCTTTAATGTTTTGAGAAAGCTCCATGCTTTCTTCCCTTGAGGCTGGATCAATCTACTTTACAATCAGCATAATACGGGGTCTTCTTTGCCATACCTTTGCCAACACTTGTTCTTCTGGTCTTTTTGATATTGAATGTTTTCACAGGAAAGAGATGATATCTCATTGTAGTTTTGATTTGCATTTTCCTGATAAGTGATAATGAGCATTTTTTTAAATGTGTCTGTTGCCCATTTATATATCTTCTTTGAAGAATGTCTTAATAGTCCCACACATTTTTGATTATTTTTTCCCTTTTGTTGTGTCATGAATTCTTTGCAGATCTTGAATATTCACTCCTTTATATTTCTCCCATTAAGCTGGGTGTCTCTTATGCAAAAGCTTTTAGTTTGCACATTCCCATTGTTTATTTTTTCTTTTGTTTCCCTTGCTGTTGGAGTAGAGTACCCAAAGATATACCTGAAATCAATGTTATTGCATGTTTTGCCAATTTTCATCTATGTATATTATGGTTTAAGGTTTTATATACAACTCTAATCTACTTCGAGGTAATTTTTATGGATGGCATGAGATAGTTGTCTAGTTTCAATCTTTTGCATATAACTATCCAATTTTCTAGTATCATTTGTTGAAGAGACTTCCCTTACTCTCTTGCATACTCTTGTCTACTTTGTTGTAGATTAACAGTCTATATAAGTGTGTATATTTCTGGTCTCGCAATATTGTCCCATTGGGTTGTGTGTCTGTTTTTATTCCAATACCATACATTTTTGACTCATGTAACTTTGTAATATAGTTGGAAATCTAGGACTCTTATACCTTCACTCTTGTATCTTTTGGGGGGTGGTAGTGGTGGTCAGGATTGCTTGGATTTTCTGTGTTTTTGTGGTTCCATGTAACTTTCAATCATGTCTGTGCTATTCCTTTGAATAATAATTTTAATAAGGGTTGCATTGAATCTGTATATTGCTTTGGGTTGGATGGTTATTTTAATATTACATAAACAAAGCTAAGCTTAATCCTGATATGGAATTCCCCCACAAATTCACATCAAGACCATTATCAAACCTGTGGCTTTTACCTCCATGTCTAGGGGATATTTAAATACTTTTTCACTAGTAATAAAATCTTATCATCCTACTTTGTGATTGCCTGTCTCTTCCAGTGGCTGTACATCTCTGAGCAGATGTGCACGTTTTCCCAGCTCTTAGAGTGTCTCCTTTTTCCTCCCCTGACCAATGTCTTATTCTCTCAAGTTTTACTGTCATTGTTTATTTAGTCCTCCTATGCTTTCTGACCTTATCTCTGGAGTCTGTTTTGATTAGCACCTCTTGGAATTTATTGTCCTTATCTCAGAAGCCTCTTTAAATCTCCTGAATTATGTACAAAAGAATCACAATCAGATTAACAGCTGTTAATAACAGCTTATACTGTCCCTGATGCTTCTACTACTTAACACTAACTTACTGTAGGACTTAATATCTGAAGTACAGTAGGCAAAATTTAATGAAATGATTCAGTTTTGTCTTTACAGGTTACATTTGTATTCTCATTTCAAATATGTTGTATTTCTTTATGTTATACCCTAATAATTCAATTTTATATATACCATATACCATATACAATTGCTTTTTAAAGCAGCTTTCAGAAGAAAGGAAAAGGAAAATGTAATTATAATCTTATAATTAGAAAAATAATTACATTTACTGTATCTTTGTTACATTGTGTGGTTTTAAGTTACTGTGGTTTACTTCTTTTCAGCTTAAAAATTTCCTTTATTAAGACAGGTTGAGCAAGCATGAATTCTCTCAGCTTTTTTTAAATTATGGAATATTTTTTCTTAACTTTACAGTCAAGCATCATTTAATTAAAGAGATACAGTCTTAGAGTATTCCATGAAGTGATTTGTTGTCATATAAGCATCATAGGTGGAATAGCCTAGGAAACATAATAGTCCCTGGTGAGACTCATTGTATATGTGGTCTGATGTTGATTTCACTGTATAACTGTGTTTTTTGCAAGATAGTTTTGTTGGTTGTAGGATTCTTGGTTAAGAATTATTTTTTCTTTCAGCACTTGGAGTATATCATTCTCCTGCATGCTGGTCTCCACTACTTCTGAAGAGAAGTCAGCTGTTAATCTGATTGTGATTCTTTTGTACATAATCAGGCATTTTTCTCTTGCTACTCTCAATATTATTTAATTTATGACTGAAAAGTTTAGATTATGACGTGTCTAGGAATAGACTTCTGTTTTTATCCTACGTGGAGTTTGTTGATCCTCCTGTTTATGTATAATAATGTTTTCCATCAAATTTGAAAAATTCTGCCCATCTCCTGTTTGCAGAATCTCTGGGCTGTAGAATTGAATTTGGAGTAGCATAGGATAGAAAATTCACACTTCACCAGTTTCCTTTCGTATCATCCCTACAGAGAAGGAGTAATAAAGTTGGAGGGGGCAGCAAGAGCTGGTGCTGCCATTGGGATGTCACCACTGCACTCATGTAATCTTTTGGAGCATGGTGCTGGGGGAGACTGAAGCTTTCAGTACTCTCTAGCTATCAACAGAAAAGCTCTTTTGCTTTAGAGATATGAGGGAAAATGGAGTTGCCATTCAGCTGTTAAGCCTACTGAAATAGTTCTGCAAATGGGACCAGTATCTAGCTCAAGTGACATGACAACCCAATACTACAATGATCTTTTTTAATGTACAATGATGTATAATAAGTGTGACATATTTCATATACACTTTTTTTTTCATACAAGAAATAGGATGTAGGCCAGAGGTGCAGGGAGTGATAAGGGTCACCAGAGACAGAGAGGAGAGAATAAGCTGATTTACTGAAATACACTCCTTAGGGGATCAGCATATGAGACAGGAGAGGTCTGTTGTGTCATATGTGGGTTAGTGCCTGACCAGGGATTGAACTTAGGATGTTACAGTGATAGCGGTGAGACTTAACCCCTAGGCCACCAAGGAGGTCCCACATTCTAAAAAATAAATGCTTCCTAATTTATCCCAACTCCTTCAATCATTTCCAATGACTCTAAATGATTGCCCTGCTAATTTGACCCTTTCTCACAATATTCTGTAAATCTCACTCTAAGAAAGATGATTTTTATCATTCACATTTATTGTTTACATAATATCACATAAAGAAAATAAGCAAGTGAATTGATATTAAATGCTGCTTTTTTTTCTTATATCAATGTGTATAAAGAATTATCCGTGAGTGGTGTGTTCTACAAAACCTTAGAATTTTATGTCCACCATCCTCTGAGCCTCAGGAAAAATAACAGATTTTATAAATTAAATCTGTTGTTCATACTACTCCAGCATACTGTTATCTACACATGGAACACACACAAGCTGCTTTCCTTTATTCTTAAGACTGGTGGTGTTAGTTGATTTAAGTGGCATTAGTATTATTTAAATAAACTTAAATAAGAAAATTTCATAATTGAAGTTCTCCTCAGGATTACTTAAGTAATTTACAATACAGTATTTCTCAAAGCTTGATTTCCTCATGTGAATCATAATCACATAGATGTTTATTACAATGTATAACTGTTGAGCCTATCAAAAATGTGATGAATGAAATAATTCTGAGTATGAGCATACTAAAGTGTGAGAACAACTAACCTTAGATGAATATACTCTTCCCATTGTAATTATCTCCTTAAATTGATGATTGCTAATGTTACAAAGAATAATTACAAATGATAAATAGGTGTCATATATATGAAACATACTTACTAACTGTATAACTATACATTATAGGTACATTTTAAGAATTTAACTGACAGTGAATTAAGCGCACTATAATATAAATAAAAAATGAACAATTATCTAGCTTAATGAAATGCCTACCACAGATGTAATCTGAGGTCTAAGAAACATCATTCCAGAAAGAAATGAATAGTTAAGATCTACAAAGAATTCATGACACAACAAAAGGAAAGAAATAATCCAATCAAAAATGGGTAGAACTGTTAAGACACTTCTCCAAAGAAGATATATAAATGGGCAACAGACACATTTAAAAAGTGCTCATTGGGCCCTCCCTGGTGGTGCTGTGGGTCAAGCAATGCACTATGGGGCTATGGGGCAAACCACAGCCACTGCAGCATAGTTGGATCCCTGCCACTAGCTGGGAAGGTGACCCACATGGCACAGCAGACCTCTCCTGCCTCACCCGCTGCTCCCCTCAGCTGTGTGTTTCTATCAATCTGCCTGTTCTGCTCACCACTCCACATCTCTGGCCTGTACCCCAGTGCTTCCATGCATAAATAAATAAATCTTTTTTTAAAAATGTAAAAAGTGCTCATTATCACTTATCATCAGGAAAATGCAAATCAAAACTACAATGAGATATCATCTCTTTCCTGTGAAATGTTGCCTTAAAAAAAAAGTGAAATGTTGAACTCAGAAGTCACTATTTTGTTTTCTTGTTTCCTGAAGTATGTTCTAAAGAGTTTTAATTTGGATGTTGGCGAGGATGTGGTGAAAAAGGAACTCTCCTACACTGCTGGTGGGAATGCAGATTGTTCCAACCTTTATGGAAAGCTGTGTAGAGGTTCCTCAGTTTGCTAAAAATGGAACTACCATATGACCCAGCAATCCCGCTCTAGGGATTTACCCAAAGGACACAAATGCATTAATTCTAAAGAATACATGCACACCATGTTTATTGCAGCATTATGTATAATAGGTAAGACTTGGAATCAACCCAAATGCCCAAAAATAGACAACTGGATTAAGAAGATGTGGTATATATACACAGTGGAATATTATTCAGCAATCAAAAAAGACTAACTAGAGCCATTTGCAGAAACATGGGTGGAGCTTAAAGGGATTATCCTCAGTGAAATAAGTCAGAAGGGAAAAGAAAAATAGCAGATGATTTCACTTATAGGATGATTATAGGGGATCAAGGGAAAAATAGCAAAGCTAAACAAAAATAGATAGCTACAAATCAGAGTCATCTGCAGAGAAGAGAGAGGGATTGGGATCAAAGCCAGGATGGGAAGAACACAAGGACCTATGGTGATGGTACATGGGTAAATTGGTGGTGCAAACTCTAAGGGAAAAGAAAGCAAACTGTAAGAAATAAATAAATAGATTAATTAAATAAATAAAATCCAGTTCAGCACACAAAAAAAATTTAATTTGGGAACTTTAGATATCTGCTGGATTCAAAGGAATGAGAACATTTCTGAAGTGTTCAATAGTATGTATATATTGGAGACTGAAGATTGGTCAATCCAAGTATATTTTGAGAGCCTGTCAGCTAAGGCCATGATTTCATACCGTAATTTAATTGTAAAGAGCCAGAGATCCTGGCATTGATGAAATGCAGAAGGAAGAAGGAAATGAGAATTTCTAGCTGAGAAAGACCTGACTTGAGTGAAGATTAATAAGGGTTGAAATCATAAGGGTTGAATTAATTAATGCCCTAAATAATTTGAATCTCAACTTAGAGTTTCTCATTATCAGCCCAGCACTCATTTAGAAGAGATGATGTAGAAACTGATGGAAATAAATGTCTACTAATAATGCCCATTGCACCTCAGATGAGAATGGGAAAGTTACTTAGTGAACTGTTACCTAATTTCCTGTCACCGAACTTTTGCAAATTTCCCTTGAGTGGTTTATCATTATTTCATATGATTACCATTCTCCTGGTACCTTGTTAAGTTTTTTTTTCCCTATAATAGCAAAGATGATCACTCTCAAGACCAGTGTTACAGTGATCTTGAACACAGGCTATGTTTTAGTAAATATTGTCACCTTCATCCTTGGTCTCCAAAAGTATCTAACAAGTACCTAACAAGTAATGTGGGAAAGGATATTACAGGTCCCAGTGTGTGTTACAGTTTTAGTTTTTTTTTCCCCACCAAATATTGTGGACTGTTCTATTAAAAAGTATTTAAGAAAATCCCTGCTGCTTTATTCTTATGTTTATTCCCTAGAACTTACTAAGGTGTTCTTAATTTACTGAACTTCATGTTCAGGTGAAGTTACTCATCCAATTAAGTCACTGATCTTTTATATCCTTAAAACAAACTTCTTTAAAATAATAATTAATTGGGCCTCCCTGGTGGCACAAGGGGTTAAGGAACAACACCATGAAGCTAGCTGCAGGCGCTGCAGTACGAGTTCGATCCCTGGCCAGGGGACCCATATGGCACAACGGACCTCTCCTGTCTTACCTACTGCCCTCTCAGCAGTGTATTTCAGTAGATCCACTTGTTCTGCTCCCCACTCTGTCTCTGATGACTCCTTTCACCCCCACACCTCTGGCCTGTACCCCCATTCTTGTCAATGCATAAATAAATCTTTAAAAAATTATAATTAATTTATTTTTAATTGTAATAATATTTGTATACCTCATCAGGCATTATTACTGTAGTGTAATCACCCTGAATCACTCATAGTCCACCATCATAGTTCACTGTTTCCTTCACTGAAGAGTTCTTACCCCTCTTCATCCTTGGTGCCTCAGTTCTGTAGTCAGCTATCAAGGGTTAGTTTTTAAGCATGTCTTCATCTGACTCTTAGTATACTTTATATTCCACATATTAGTGACATCACCCAGTGTTTATCTTTCTCCTTCTGACTTACTTCATTTAGCATTATCCCTTCCAGCTCCATCCATGTTGCCACAGATAGCATGAGTTTGTCTTTTTTGATCACTGAATAATATTCCACTATGTAAATATACCATATCTTCTATTCTGCTCATCTGTGTTGGGACACTTAAGTTGCTATCATAATTTAGATATAGCAAATAATCCTGTAATAAACTTGGGATTGCAAGTTTAATTTCAAACTATCATTTTTGTTTTTCTAATTTTGAGTGGTAGATGCCTAGGAGTAAACTTATTTGGCTGAAAGGCAGATCAATTTTAATGTTCTGAGACACCTCCATACTGCTTTCCATGATGGTTGGATCACATTGCATTCCCACCAGTAGTTTAGGAGGGTTTCCTTTTTCCTTGTTTTCAATACACACCATTCTCCTATGTGTGAGATGGTATCTCACTAAAGTCAAGTTTTCCCAACACCATTTATTGAAGATATCCTGTTCCAGTGTATGTTCTTGGCTCCTTTGTCATATATTAATTGCCCATGTATATGTAGGTTTATTTCTGGGCTCTCAATTCTGTTGCATTGGTTTATATGTCTGTTTATTCCAGTACCAAGCTGTTTTAATTATCATAGCTTTATAATATAGTTTGAAGTCTGGGTGTGTGATATCTCCATTTTCTTACATTTCTGTCAGGATTGATTTTGCTATTCAGTGTCTTATGTGATTCCATCTGAATTTCGATTGTATTTGCTCCATGAACTGTCTTTTTCTCTGGAGACCAGACAGACTTTTATATAATTAATGGGAATTAATATCCTTCTTCTACCATTTTTAAATTCAAAGCATGAATTTATTTTTGTTCTACAAAGATTTGATATTGTCAAATATTCACTATACAGGATAGCTTGTGTGGTTTTAAAGATTCTCATTTGTATCTCAAATTAGAAATGGGTGGAGGCAGATTTGACTTATATCTCACTAGAAATTAGTAAACAATTTGGAAATCCTCCATTCTGAACATATTATATATGACAAAATATTCAGATAGAAGTGACATTTCTACTGAGTATTCTTATTTTCACATTTTCCAATTTGTAGTTCAATATAACTCTAGCACTTACTAACACAGCGCACAATGTCCTCAAAGTTGTATCCTTTACCCCCTAGTGTTTCCCTCTCTGTCTCTTTCTGATAACTCCATGTAATGTTCTCCAGTTTCGGATAATTCCAGAAAACTGTACACCACCCAGAAATCATTCAATTTAGAATATCATGCATCTTTGTATTTCCTTGCTGAAAATCCGCAAGTTGATCTCAAGTCTCTTTATTCTATTGCCTTTGACAAATGGAGTATCTATTCATCTTGCCCACTTGTTTTATTTTCCTGATATTCATTGATATATCCCAAATAGGAGAAGATAGATATTTGTCAGGGTCTTTTCAGCAAGGCAAGTGCAGGTGCCCAAATTACTAGGAATTTTCTCAAACAATAATAATCCATCATCAAATTTTATATAGTATTGTTAACAACATATTTCTTTTAATCTTCCTGTCATTTGCTACCAGAATAATTCCATGTGACTAGGCAGTCTTTGGTCATTCATTTTCTTGTGAAAAGCACAAACTTTCTTCTACTGAAACTCAGGAGTAAGATCTTGCTAATATATTTGCCATAGCTATCAGTATTCTGTTCTCCATATTGAAAATTATTTAAGGGTGTCATGCATGAATAATTGTGCTTACCACTAAATTTATTATAGTTTTGAGGCATTTTTCATTTAAAAAAATCTTCATTTTTAACAGCTCTACTGTTTTATTTCTGCAGGGATCTTTGATTTACCACTAGGTAAAAGAATGGGTAAGATAGATTTCAAGAGTAGTTTGCTAGATTCCTATATTAACAATGGTACATAATTATTTGAAATGATAACTATATACTGAAGTTTATAATAATCATGCCATCTAATTCCCTGATTTAGGCTCAATGGATTCTCTGCCATTAAAATTTTATTCCTTTAATCATCCAGTTTAAATATTTAGGCTAAGAAAAACTCACCAGATTCATAATAGTTAGTTGTTGGCAAGATGTTTCAATTATTTAACAGTATCCTCTCATTTATATAGTTACCTGGCCTTGCCTTCCTAGCTCTTAGTGAGTACAGTAGTTGACTAGGTAAAATTATTATCAGAAAAGTCTGCACAAAATGTCTTGATTCATCTTCTATTTTACATATTTCCCATATTTCTTCTAAGTTAGTCTGTTTCTTTGTGTTCTCCGGATGGAATATCCATATTTTTTGTTTATTAATGTTTTCTCTGCAATTAGTAACAAGTGATGTTTCTAATTGCTTTCCCTGTTTGCCTTTGTTCATTAATCCATTTTCCTAAATTCTGGATGGTTAAAGCTATATAATTTAAATTCCATTGATAAGACTTGTCTCCCATAAAAAACTTGTCCCCCTAAAAAAACTTCCATTATCTGAAACCCAGGATTAACATGCAGGTATGAAAGTCCCAAAGTTTTGAAAGATCCTCCTTACCTCTCCTTCAGCATGAAGGCCATTTTATAAGTTCATTAGAGTATATTTCAAATGCATAAAGAAAATCAGTCAAAAAGCACAGTAGGTTTATCCTGTGTCTATTTACCCAAGTTTATTATCTGCGTTCACTAAATTTTAAGCAGGAATACTAAACAGATAAAGCAGCAGCTGGCATAGCAGCAGCATTAGAGTCCCTGGATACTCAGATGCAGCTTCCAAAGTCTCAGTCATTGAATTCAAGCTGAAGTAAGTACTGATCACTTAGCACAGAGAAACTATAGGGTCTTGGATCTCTCAGGTTAAGCAACTTGCTTATCACATAGCACCCAGACAGAAGTTCATTTAAGTCCATTTTTTTTAAGTGTAGCAGTTTCTCATAAAATACAGTCTGCACAATAAACACTCTTGACATAAAATATTTATAACATTTTGGATTGGCAGTTTTTACAAACTCCAAAAAGAATCTAATTTATCCTAAGTTGTTATATATCTTGTGTTGACTTTGCAAGATTGTCCAAATATTAATCCCTCAGGAGACCTTCAAACTGCAGAAAAAGACTGCCATTCAAATCTTAACCCTTTTTTCTCAATGTGACATAATAGCTGAAATAGCTGTAATAGCTGAAAATAATCCTATACAATATTATAATCCCTGTGCAACTATCAAGGTAGTAAAAATCTTAACACATTTTTGTATATACTCCAAATAAAACATGTTGTACCACATACATTAAGAAATAAGTGAATTTTCATTTATATAAATAACAAAAACTACGTAAGGGATAACTTTAAAAGGACCAGTTATGAATTAAAAAGGGTTTAACTCAAAAGAATATAAAAATATTAACAAAACAGTATTTGCGAAATGAGTTCCAAAGACTGTGAAATTATTGAAAATCACCTGCATGTATAGATAGTTTTTAAAAGCAAATAAATTTGGTCATGTGGGATATTTTTAAAGAAAATTTATTATTGGCGGCCAACTGGAATTAATCTTGCTACCAAACAAACTGACTTTTTCTAATATCTTTACATGATAAATAAATTCATTATAAAACAGATTTATTATATGCCCAAATTTTATAGATAATACTTGTAGTATATTTTCTGAACCTAGTCATTTGACCAAGATGTTTTTAAAATACTGGAATGAGTATGTTTTCATTCTTCAACAACTTAACTTTAGTTCTCATTTTGTATAATAGTTTTTCCTATGTGAATATGCCAGGGTGGGAGGAGAGAGCTCTACACATTGTTTTTCTAAGTGAGCAATTGAGTCATCCATTATAGACAGTAATTCTTAAATAAATTTGAATATATTTTAAGTGATCACATCCCTGAACTGGAAGTTAATTAGTGGTAGAGAATTCATTGCCACAAGTTTTCACCCGTATCTTTATTTTTTTTTCATTTTTTTTATTAAAATATTTTAAAATTTACATATACTTGCCATTAATTGTAATCCCCATGTATTCCCCATCACCATCTCACCAGTATCTTTATATATTAAACCAGGTTCTTGTCTCTGATCCAGGATCTCTGCCTCTGCCCACACAGCTCCTGCTAAAATTGATAGGCATGGTAAAGCAAGCACAAGGATGAGCTCTGAAATTGATTTTATTACACCCAAATATTCATAATTGTATAAATTATTGAATTTTACTCTACATGCACTATCCTTGATAAAAATAGTCTATGCAGTTAGAAATATGAGCTGCTAATTTTGATGCTCCATTCTTTAATTTATGACAGATTCCATTTTTCTTCTTAAGACTGACCATTTTTTAGAACATTTCACTTTTTCCCTGACTTTTGTCATTAGACAGTACATTTCTTCTCAGGAATATATTTTGACAAAAAGCAGAATTTTATTTTCATCAATCTACCAAAGTTACTGGTATGACAGAGATCTACAAAACCTTATTGACTGTAACTCCACAGTGCTGGGTTGTGAGAATGCATAAAATGAATGACTAGCCCTGTATGACAGTCTCAGTTACTGCTATTTCTCAGTAAAATTATCAATTGCTACCTAAAATTTTGGAAGCTCCTGGAAAATAACTAATTTGTAAAAGCAAAATGCTCAAATAAAGATGTAGCACAGTGTTTCTAAATGAGATAGATGTGGATGATATTACCAAATATACACCAGACCCATATCCAGATAATAGGAAGGTGGATTCTTTGCAGAGATCTCAGGGACCATCCTGATCATGAGCCCTCTGGGAAAATGTCAGAACTATGACTTATCAGTGGGATCCGGTGTTTTCTTTTTCAGCAGGAGATAAAGAAGAAACTGTTTGAAAACTATATGGCAACTAATTTTTGCCTCATTATTCTTTTCAGGGCACCTATAACCTCTTTGTTCCTCAGACTGTAGATAAAAGGATTTAGCAAAGGTATAATTATTGTATAAAATAAAGAATACATCTTGTCATGATCTTTAGCAGGATCTGAACCAGGACGCACATACATGAAGAAGAGAGTCCCGTAGAACAAGGAAACAGAGAGCAGATGGGCACTGCAGGTGGAGAAGGCTTTGCTTCTGCCCTTTTCAGACTTCTTTTTTAGGATGGAAAATAGAACACAGGTGTAAGAGATCAAGATGGTCATAAATGTCAAGACTTGAATAAAAGCTGAAAAGATAAAAACTAAACGTGTATTAAGTGTAGGATCAGTGCAAGAAATTTTGAACAGTTGTAAAATTTCACAGTAGAAGTAAGGTATTACATTGGACTTGCAGAAAGTCAATCTAAATAACATACCCACATGAACTGCTGAATGTAAAAAACCAATGACATATGAGACACCTATAAACTGAGTACAGAGTTTATGGGACATCACCACTGGATAAAGCAAAGGATTACATATGGCTACGTAGCGATCGTAGGCCATCACCACCAAGAGGAAACATTCTGTGGTTGCACTGGAACCAAAAAAATAGAACTGGGCCATACAGTTGAAGAGAGATATCATATGATTCTTAGATAGAAAATTCATAAGCATCTTGGGGGGGTCACAGAGGAAGATGAACAAGCATCGGCAAGGGCTAAACTGCCGAGGAATAAGTACATCGGGGTGTGGAGATGGGGGTCCTTCCAGATGAGATAAATAAGTCCAAGATTGCCCACCATAGTGATGAGGTAAATGACCAAGAACACCAGGAATAGAGGCACATGGAGCTCAGGACGATCTGTAAGTCCTATGAGTATAAACTCAGTTACCTGTGTCTTATTTTCTTCTGCCATACCAGCCTGGTCAATGACTAAATGAAGAATAAGAAAAGAAACAAGTCACAAGAAAATCATAAAATTCTGTATTTTTGTGTGTGACTAGCATATTTCTAAAGGATGCTTCTCAATTAGTGGCTCTTACCTTTACCTTCATTGTCTGCTTTTATATGCACTCAAAATTTCTCGTAAAGAAAGTTTTAAAGTAATAAATTTAATACAAAACCTTTTAAATATAATAGGGTTTTTGAACTGTATATGCTCATCTTCAACTTCTTAATGAAAAAATAATTTCCTAATTTACCCAATAAAAATCCAAATAACAAAAATAGTTGAATACCTTAGCAGATATTGGAAGATAAAGTAAAGATACAATAATCAAACATGATAGTGGCATAAAAGTTGACAACTCTCTATTTCCACACTTATCCCTGAAGTCCAATATGTTTATCTTTGCCTGTTTATTAAATAACCTACTCACTGCGCTATCTACCCTGCTAATACAGTGATCCACTATATTTTCCACATTGACACTACATTGATTTTTATATTGTACACCATTTTACCACCTTCCCAAACACACTCTCTCCTCACTTAAAATTTATAAATAACTTCTTATTGTACAAAGAACAACAACAAACCCCTTAAGCCTAAATGTCTAAATGTAGAATAGAAATAATTATAGGAATGAAAGAAGTAGTGGAGAGAGAAAGAGGGCTAAGTCAAAATCAGGGTTCCATAAGAATACCAGCACATATATTATGGTCCCTTTCACTTAAATTTATGCAGTTGATTTAAAGAGGTATGAAAGAATCATTTCTAGCATGTAAATAATGGAGAGAAGACATAGATCAACGAAATCCATTGCCCTTTTTAGCTGTTTTGACACTGTAAATTCCAACATAAAATTAGGATATAATAATTTCTAAGTTTTGTGATTGTCAGTTGGTGCAGAAATAGCCTTCAGGGAAATTAATATATTATTTTGGATGTTATCAGTGGGAGCGAATATTTTACTATATATAGTAGATGTGATCTTTTCTTAAATTCCAGAATTAACTATAATTATATAAGGTGTGGAGTCAAATAGAGTAATAGGTTTTTAGAATTTTTATATATTTTCAGTATTTCCTTATTACATTTATCTGCATCTTATGCATTACTATTGTTGTAAATAAGACATTCAGTGTTTTCATGAAGAAATTGATTTTTTTCATCATTTATAGTCTTTGAATGAACTCCAAAAAGGAGTTCTTTATACTTACAGAACAAAAAAAATTTATTATGGGAACATATTAGAAAATTTGGGTTTGTCTACTTTAAAAATATGAATAAAGACTTGTTTTCTAAGAATCAGTAATCAGCTTAAGAGAGGTCCATGACCCAAATATTCTAGCTCCACTAAAATTATTGTAGAATGAGTTTTAGAATTTTTATTTTAAAATATATGCCCATAGGAAGCCCTAATATGTAGATACAGGCAAAAACATTAACTGAAAACTGAGAATCTTAAGAAATTTTTTGCACTGTTCCAACTCTTCTTATAACCTCACATAGCCAATTATACTATTCATTTGTAGTTTTATTTCCTATAGTATATATTTAGCCAATAGTAAGTTTTCTGAATTTTTCTCAAGCGTTATAGATAGACAGATAATACTGGTTATATACTGGTTAATACTGGTTTCTCAAGAGTTATAGATAGACAGATAATACTTCAAACTTTTCAAGTTACCTTGAGTAACTTTAGCCATTATTCTCATGTTGTTTCCATTACTAAAGAGTTTATATTTTACTCAACATTAATTGAAAGTAATAATCTCACATTCTAAACAATTAGAAATAAGTTAGATTTGAGCTTCAGAAATTATGTTTTATGAAAACTTCACATCATAATATAAACTATGAATGTGTTTAATTTTTGCTGTCATTATTCAATTTTCTAGATTTCGTTCTCTTAGTTAATTATTTACAAACTTTGAAAAATACATTTTAAAACAGATATTTCCTTCTGTTCATCCAGATTTTGGTTGCTGATTTTAGAAAGAAAAAAAAAATCCTACCTAGGATTTTAATTTCTTAGATATTTTACCATGCAAACAAATTACAAAATAAATAATGAAAATTATAAAACCTCTGGATTCTCACCTGGTTTCTGTAATATACTAGGAAATGTGCTCATTTTCTTTAAATAATGTAAAACGTGCAGAAATAAAGTAGTTATTTCTACATTGACTTTCTTTTGTAACTTCAAACAGAGGGAGAAAACATTTCTTCTATTTCTAGCCCCATACTTTAAAAAATTTTGAAATTCCCTTAATTCTTTCAAAGGAACCCCAGTAGGATAAAGTCACAGTTTTTCTACTGGGCATTGTGAGCTAATTATTAAATCAGCACTCCCCAGCTAGCTGTAACTATTAAAATGACACCTTGTGCCCTCAGGGTTCATTGTAGGTGTGAGTTTACAAATTATCACTGAATGGAGTTTAGAATAACTTATTTTCTTTCCTTTTATTTTTCTTTATGGTGCATTACCCAACTACCTACTTAACTTACATATTTGGAAACTCCAAAACTTACCTTAGAGGCAACATGTCCAATTGGAAATTAAAATCTTCACCTATTCATTCTCTAAACCTGTTGTTTTTCTAGTGGACCCTGTCTTAGTTAATAACTAGCACTTAGCAAACTGTAATCCAGAGACACATCAAGGACTCTATAAACTCCTCCCTTAATTTCATGGTTTTTATCTGCTAAAGATACCTTGAACCCAACTCTCTATTTCCACATGTAGCCCTCAAGTTCAATATATATTCATCTTTGCCTAAATTTATTAAATAACCTACTAACTGCACTAACTGCCCTGCCAACACTGTGTTCGAATACGTTTTCCACACTGACAATTGTACACCATTTCACCACCATCCCAAACACACACTCTCTCCCCACTTAAAATTCATAAATAGTTCCTTATTGTACAAGGAATAGCAACAAAAATCCTTAAACCTAAATGTCCAAATCCCCATGTTGAGAAATAGACCCACTAATTAACTGTGCAAAGTTGAGGAAGATTTTTTTGCAATATATATATATATATATATAAATGTTGTTTACAGTAACTAACTGAACTTGTAGAAAATCCTTCATATCTTAGTGGATTGACACAATAAGAGTATAGTTCTCCATTATCAACAAACATAGAGCACATGTTACTATTTGAGAAACTATTCTATTCCAGTTGATGAGTCAGAGTTCTACACTCTTATTATTCAATATTTTCTATATATGACTTCTTTCACTGTGTTGAATGAAACTGTGTATGAATCACTGTGTATGAATTAAATTGGAAGGTTAAAACTAATAGGGAACACTGAATTTGAGGTTCTTATAAACTAGAAATATATATTTAATCATATGACTATAGTCAACTATAATTCACTCTACAACTGAAAAGAGAGGCTCTGTGTCTAGGAAAAAGGAAAATAGATTTGGTGATCAGCTAACAGTTCCTTTTACTTGTACTTCTGATTACCATTTAGCTGTTTAACCCTTCCTCCAACCAACATGGGGCAAACACTCAGCCTCTCCCCAAGTGAGTCAAACCCAACCCCCATTTAGTCCATATCAACCAAAAGCTAGGATCCCCAAGTGATACTCTGTTCTTTCCATCAAATCTATACATGACTGTTCTTTAATTCTCTTTCTGATAGTCACTATTAGTGTATAGTGATTTATTATAGTACAGTAGGTATACCAAGAATTTTTTAAAAAATATTATTTGCTAAATATTATAAACACTATCCTTGTACAACTTTTATAGATTGTATCTGTCGTCTAAAAAAACACATGAATTTCACAAAGGTTTTCAAGCACTTATCTGGTCCAATTAACAGGATGCCATTAATACAATTAACCAGTCTACTTTTCTAGAAAACAGGTCCAAAAAAATTACATTTCCTTCAGACACAGAGCAAAATAATTGCATGACTCTAGGGGAAGAACATCAGTTACATTGTTATCAACCCCATGTGAATGTGAAATGCTTCTGGTTCTCATCCATGACCTGTATTTGAAAGAAAACATTTCCAAATCAAAAACCATGTATCTAATACTAGATATGGTATCAGTGGGTAAAGTAAGGTAGTACATCTGGCAAAACAACAATAAACAGTGCAGTATAGTCCTGTTTGTGGTTTTTCTACCATTATCAGTGATGACCTATATGGCTATTAAAGAGAGTAGGATGGAAAAATAAATTATAATATAAAAGGAATCACCATCATTTCAGACTTTGAATTGCTGCGAATGGCACTAATTGCACCCAAATGACCTGATATTCTTCTCTAGATACAGGCCATACCAGTGAGTGAAACTGGAAGACCCCACACTTCTTATGGGGAAATCCTTAAAGACTAGTTGGACAGAGATGCTTGTTCTAAAGCAGTTTATTCTTTTTTTTATTATCCTTTTTTTCATTTTTTTTATATATATTTGACACCAATTTTAATCTCCATGTATTCCCAATCACCATATCACCAGTGCACCATCACCTCAGTCCACCGTGCTCCCGTCTTCCCTCAACCCTCCCCCTTGTCCCTCCCCACCAAGTGTCCCTAATTTGTCCTTGTCTTTTCATTTTTGGTTTTTGTTTGTGTCTTTATTGTTATTATTATTGTTGTTGTTGTTCTTATTCCTTTCCTTGATCTTTATTTGGTTCCCTTATATTCCTCCTAGGGGAGGAACCATCTGGTATTTTTCT
>JAGFMF010011661.1:248930-261598 GCA_019455555.1 Galemys pyrenaicus | reverse complement strand
GCAGGTATTCTTTTGAATCAGTGTATTTGTGTCTTTTGGGTATATTCCTAGGAGTGGGATTGCTGGATCATATGGAAGTTCCATTCTTAGTAGCTTGAGAAACCGCCATAAATAAAAATAAATAAAGCAGTTTATTCTAAGGAAGGTTACAGGAGTTTCCAAGTCCCTTAAATACTAGAGGAAACCATAATCTAGCATGCCTTTATCTTAGGTGCCTTGATTACCTGTAAGAATTGGGTTACTTAAGAATGTTAAATCATACTGTATGCCAATAGTGAATTATCAAAAGAAAAATTGAAACAGTCCAAGTTATAATTGTATGAAAAGTAAATTCCTAGGAATAATTTAAAAAATAATTTCTACGAGGGGAAAGATCTGTACATTAAAAACACTTTAAGACTTTGAGGAAAAAGTTGAAGAGTACACAAATAAATGGAAAGATGTTTATGGTTTGGGATAATTAATAATTTTGTTAAAAATGTCCATACCCCAATTTAGAAGTTCAATGCAATCTCTATGAAAATATCAATGGCTTTTTTTTTAACAGAAACTGAACAAACAGTTCTAACATCTATTCAAAACCACACACACACAGCCCCAAAAATAGTTAAACTAATCTTGAAAAAGTACAAAGCTGGAGACATCATATTCTCTTATTCAAACCATATTATACAGCTATAGTATTCAAAACAATATGGTATGGGAGTAAGCCACCTATATCCATAAACCAAAGAACAACACCTAGAAATATACTTACACATACAGAATCATGTTTTTATAACAAAGGAGTCAAAAAAATATAGAGGGAAAAAAATGTCTCTTCAATAAATGGTGTTTATAAAACAGAACCAGTATCTTACACCATAAAAAAGAAATTAACTCAAAATGGATTAAACACTTGAAAGTAAGACCCGAAATCATAAAACTCCTTGAAGAAAACATCAGTGATTTCACACATTTGCCTTGTCTTCATAATAAACTTCTGGTTCTCTTTCAGGCTTGGTTACAGATTCTAAACATGTCTTCCTACATTTGGTCTCCATAAATATGTCCTGGCCATTTCCTATTTAAAAAGTTTATAACCTATTTAAAAAAGTTTGTAAACTTTTTTAAAGTGAGCTTTTCTTATGGTAATGCGACTCAAAAATTCAGAATCTTAGAAGGGAAGTCAATTGCCCTCTGTCTTGCTACTTCTAGTCCTTTTCCTCATGAAGTCATGTCCTCCAGCTGGTGATGACCAAGTTTCTGTAAGTCTAGTCAATGATCTGGCTGAATAGTCCAAGAGGTTGATTATAGTAATATCAACCATCAACCTCATACTAAGGAAGAAAGGAAGGGAATTTTATTCTTTTTCATATTTATCCCTGAAAGCATATATGGGGGGAATATGAGAATATATAACCTATTGGGAACAGAATGAAGGTTTCTAAACCATTCTTTATCCTATGAATGACCTTGAATGGGTTGTTTTACCAGATTTTGAGGTAAATATATTCTTGTTGGAATTCGTGATCTGGTCTCTTAGAATGGATCAGGGTCTAGGTGCCCTCTAGGTCTGTCTTAGCAGAGATGATCTAGTAACCCTTTTAGGTCAAAACGATATGGTATGGGAGTAAGCCACCTATATCCATAAACCAAAGAACAACACCTAGAAATATACTTACACATACAGAATCATGTATTTACAACAAAGGAGCCAAAAAAAATATAGAGGGAAAAAATGTCTCTTCAATAAATGATGTTTATAAAACAGAACCAGTATTATACTTTCCATCTTCATGCTCCTATCCATTCTCTGCATCTGAGTATTTTGTTGCCCTGTATTCCACATATAAGTGATACCAGTTGCTATTAATTACTTTGATAAAAGAAAATATGTAATAAAAATAAAACTTAAATAATGGAATAATGAACTTAATGGAATAAAACTTAAATAATGGAATAATGAACTTAAATAATGGCATACTACTCAACTCTAAGATAAGTAAAATAAAATCCTACTACTTGTAACAATATGGATAACTCCAGAGGGTATTACACTTAATTAAATCAGTCTGATGAAGACAAACATCATATGATTTCACTCATACGTTGTATATAAAGAAACCAAACAAAATGAAAGAACAAAAATAAGCCTTTATACAGAGGACTTGCTTGGATTGAGTCTCCCTTGAAAAGAATATAATTAAGCATAATTCCCCGGGTCCATCTGTTTTGCTGCAGATGACAGGATTGAAATAAGCCACAGAGAAAAAGACAAACACCATATGATTCACTCATGTGTGATATAGAGAATATAAACAGATGCACTAAATAAAACAAAAGTAAACTGTTGGATTATAAGACCTATTCATGATTATCAGAATGAAAGGGGACGCGTTGGTAAGGGGACAACGCTGTGATAAAGGAAAGAATTGGAGTTTTAGTGGTGAAATTAGTGTAGTATATACACACAGATTCTCAAAGATGCACATCAAGAAATAAAAATTTAAAAGTTATAAGTTATCAGAAAAATATAACCGTAAAAAGATTTGACTTGTGTATAAATAAAAATAAACTCATTCATGTTTCAAAATATTAGAAATTTGAGAATTTCACTTCACTTTCATCCCTGAGGATGAATTTAAAACAACAACTACAATAAAAAATACTAAGTGGAGTTTTCCTTCATATGTTCATTTATTATTTTCATGATTGCAATAACTTAAAATTAAGACAATATCTAATCTGAGTTATTTTATTGATCTATTTCAATAGAAATTTATTATGACTCTACTATGTGAAAAAAAACCCAAATCAGATTATGTTTTATTTAAATAGAGAAGAAAATGGACATTTTCCAGAAAATATTTATTTCTTTATCACTTTTCTCAATGCCCCTAAAACCTCCTTGTTTCTTAGACTATAAATAAATGGGTTTAACAGGGGAATTATAATTGTATAGAACAGTGAATACATTTTATCTTGATACTGATCTGGTCCAGACCCAGGACGCACATACATGAAGAAGAGAGTGCCATAGAACAAGGAAACAGAGAGCAGATGGGCACTGCAGGTGGAGAAGGCTTTGCTCCTGCCCTTTTCAGACTTCTTTTTCAGGATGGCAAAGAGGACGCGAGTATAGGAAACTATGATGGTCATGAAAGTAAAAGCTTGTATTAAAGCTGAGAAGATAAAAAGCACTGATGAGTTAATAGATGGGTCAGTGCAAGAAATTGTATATAGTGGCAAGATTTCACAGTAGAAATGATGTATTATATTGGACCTGCAGAAGGTTAATCTGAATAGTAATCCTACGTGAATTATGGGATGCAGAAAACCAGTTCCGTATGACATACTTATCAACCGCATGCAGAGTCTGTTGGACATCACCACTGGATAAAGTAAAGGGTTACATATGGCTACATAGCGGTCATAGGCCATGACTACCAAGAGGAAACATTCTGTGGTGGCATTGGAACCAAAAAAGTAATATTGGGTCATGCACTCAAAGAGGGATATCATTTGACTCTTGTCTAAGAGGTTGACTAGCATTCTGGGGGGTCACAGAGGATGAAGTACAAGCATCTGCAAAGGCTAAACCTCCAAGAAAGAAGTACATGGGAGTGTGAAGATGGGGATCCTTCCAGATGAGAAGAATAAGTCCAAGATTGCCCACCATGGTGATGAGATAGATAATCAAGAACACCAGGAACAGGGGGACCTGCAGCCCAGGACGATCTGTGAGTCCTGTGAGAACAAACTGAGTCACCTGTGTCTTGTTTGCTTCCATTGTATTCACTTGGAGTTATTACTGCATGAGAGAAGAGGTAAAGAAAATGAATCAAGGATCATGGAGTTGGCATTGGGTTGCAATATAATTTTTCTCTATTACAGAGACCTTTCCTCAAGAAATATGGTAGTACATTGTTCCTTTTTTAAAAACATGCACAAAAAATAGAGTATATTATAAACAATTTTAAAAATTAAAGCTTCTTTTAAAAAGGCTTTCATCTAAAAATACATAATTACTTGAAAGATAAATGAGGGTTGCAGATATCAATTGACTTGGTCCAATTACTTGTCTCTTATAGATACATTAAAATTGAATGAATTAATATTAAATGCTATGGCTTTAATACTAGAAATACATAATACATTTTATTTTAAAATTTCTTAAAGCTAGACACTTTCTTAGGAATAATTTAATATTCTATTGAACAAAAATTACCTCCTTCTTTGGTATTAAATATATTTGTATATTCCTTATTCTCAGACATTAATCAGTTGAGTAATAAGACATTAAGTTAAAATCCTATCACTATAGTTCTTTCCATTACCATTATGTTACTTAACTACATAGTTATCAAGCCACCCAAAAGTCATAATAGTTTGTTGGTTATACTTTCCTCAATCTACTGAAAAATTTCAATAATTTCTTTTTTATTTTCTCAGTAAACTTTCATATCGGGTCACAGTCATTCATTCAATCACAAATATTCATTTAGTACTTCCTAAATGGAAGCACTGTAATTCTTAGGTCAGTTATACACAGAATTCAAAATCTGCCATGAGGCCATGATACTAAAATTATCCCCTTTTCTAAGATTACAAAAGAAACAAACTATCCAGTTTACTGCATATTGGGGATAAATCTAAGAGCCATGTTAGACATGCCGATGTAGACAATTATCATAAAGTTAATTGGGAATGTCTTTTAATATTTCAGAGGCAAAATTCTAAAATGATCGTAAGGATTTTTCTTTCTGTTCTTTTAGAGACAAAAAGTAAGACTACCAAAGTTGAGGTGATGAAATATTATAATAGACACTACATTGGAAAGAATACCCAAATTAATAGATATTATTTTAAAAGCAACTGGAATGAGAAGAAAAGGTGAGAAATATAGGCTATGACTAGACAAGGCAGTTATTAACCTCAAACTAAAAATTTATTTGTGAGTTTCATAAGACTGAGTGGGAAGCAAATAAGAAGATAAAATCCTGTCGAAATTCAGGGCAGGAAACCCAACTGATTTCAACACAGTGACAAATTATGCATAATCCTGCACATAAAATATGCTTTATGTTTTCAAATCCCTGCTTTAGAGAACTAAAGCATAGCCTCCCTATTTAGAAATGCTGACTAGGTAAATAACCACTGAAGGGATATTTAAGGTCTTCCGTTTCTATGACATGACCATCCACATAAGTGTCACACTGAAACATAATTTTACTCCTACCACCTAGGTCCTGATTTTGTACAGACCTAGCTAAAGACCACACTTTCCAGGTTCATAATTACGCACTTGGTAGTAAAACAAAGCAGTTAGACTATGGAAAATTCAAGGACAATAGGGTTTGTGAGAAACTTGTCCTGATGAGAATAATCTTTGAACTCTAAAAATATATTGAAGAATTGGGGTATTAAATGTAGAAAGGCACCTAGAGTTTTTCTCCTGAAAGACAGGTTAGTTTGAGGGAAACAGTACTCTGTTTTCATAGAAATATGAAAAGAGAACATTTGTTTGAGATTTGTGTTAGGCATTAAAAAAACACGAGCGAAGAGACTAGTGACATTGGCAGTAAGACTAGGTAAGCACACAGCTGTCAAATCACTAACATTTTACCCTCTCCCTAAAATTTGGTAATGAGGTGTGGCTCTCTGCAGATGAGTTGACTCTTTTTCCCAGCAAGTTTGTGCAAGTACTATCTAAATAAGAACTAGGTTGAAGCAGAAGTCATAAATTGTCCTTAAAATCAACATAGCTGTAGATTTTTAACTGTCAAAAAATCTTCCTGATTCTGAGGTTTTCAGAGGTAAGCCAGAAAGAATCTTAGTTTTAATGACACAAAATAATAAACAGATTAAATCAGTAACCTATTATTCTGGCAAAGAAAATGCTAACAAAAATATAACAAAATTTCAGAAGATTTGAGTCATAGTTCTACCTCTAAATTGCTAAGTGATATGCTAAAGTTACTTAAAATTCATATTATAAGATTTCCAATGTAACACATTGGCGTTTACAAGCAACATTCCAGCCCACAGTCTATGAATAGACTGTGACTCCTCTTTGCTTTGCATTAGGTAGCATAGCATAGTAGTCAAACACAGAGTTCTATAACAGCATCAGTTCAAATCTTCATTTTACAGATTTTAACGTTGTCTTCATAAGAGTTCAGAGTTTACTGAACTTTTTTAGTTGTTCATTTCTAGATTGCTTTTGTTCCATTTGGTCTATAAATCCCCTGAAAATTTTTAAAACTTTTTGACAACTGGCCCTAAAAGAATATGTTCTACTTCTTTTCATGCAAAGAATAATTAAAATAGAGCACTGAATTCTCACCTAATTCATGTAAGATGCAGAGATGCCATAAAATAGAAATTTTCATAAAGTCTTAAGATAAAAGGATAAAAATATCAAAGACAATTATTCATCTCATATTATTTTTCTTTGCAAAAGCAATTTGGAGGGGAAAATATTTATATCTTCCCATCTTCCAGACTGCTTATGAAGATAATATTGAAACTCCCTCAATGCCACCAAAAGATTCCCTACAGATGATACAAGTCTGGGCATTATAGACTAATCAACAATTCTATCTAACATACACATTGTGACTATTACTTTTAAGGCTTTGTTTATTTCTGAAAATAAGGGAATTACAAATTAATTATAGAAAGAAATTAAAATGTAGAAAAGTACAAGGAAAAATGAATTGTAATCTTAGTAAACACTGATATAGTTAACTTTTCACACATGGATGTAGCTATATATAATGTATATTGTTGTTGAAATATATACTATATATTGTTACAAGATAAACTGAGGCATATTAAACACTCTAAAATATTTTTTGACCAAAAAGCAATTTAAATAAAGTAGCATCCAGTATAGCAGACAGAAAGGAAATTGGGATTGGAGGAATTGTGCAAATGAAATACTTTCATAGACAGAAAAGAAGGGAATAAGGAATTTCTTTTTTTTTTAAAAGATTTATTTATTTATGCGTACAAGCACTGGGGTACAGGCCAGAGGTGTGGGGTGGTGAGAGTATTCACCACAGAGAGCGGGGAGCAGAACATGCAGATCAACAGAAGCACACTGCTGAGGGGAGCAGCGGGCACAGCAGGAGAGGTCTGCCACACCATGTGGGTCCCCTCCCTGGCCGGCGGCAGGGATCGAACTCGTGCTGCAGTGGCTGCGGTTTGCTTCATAGTGCGTTGCTTAACCCACTGCGCCACCAGGGAGGCCCGAATAAGGAATTTCTACTAAACAAAAATCTGTTTGGTTATTTCTAGATTATTTCTTTAAAGGTTATTTTTCCCCATCTGGTGCGGAATAAGCAATTCCTGATTCTCTGGTTTAAGATTCCTATGCTCCGGGAGAGTCAAATTTGTAATTATGTTCCTGGTGATGTGCACATAGCATAACTCGACATACATATGGGTCTATTGACTTGTTTGTAACAACAGATATATTTGAAGATCAAATTAGGTCACCTGTATACAGAATTTTTCATAAACTAGTTCTAGTTTAATACCATGTGCATTTTAGTATCATTTGTTTGAAGACTATGTGGGTTTCTTTACCCTGGTTACATATCTTTTAATGAATGTCTGTAGTTATAAAGTCCTAAATTTGAAGCTAATTTTCCATAGTGGGAATACACTACTCAGGATTTTTTTTTTCACAACTCTTCAGTGACCCTCTTGGAAAAGTTTCAATTTATATTTTACAAGACAAATTTTGAGATAACTCATTTTCCAAACTTTAAACTACCGAAAATAAATTACATATATATAAATGCACACAATCACATAATCATATTTATCTTACATGCATGATGAAACTTAGTAATAAATATACCTGGTCTTTCATATTTGTAAAAAGTGTAAAACCACTGAGAGATATAAAATATGTTTAAATTATAAATCCTTTTTTCCATGTTCCTTTAATATTTTCAATCTTTTTGGTGAAGAACTTTTTGTTCCTTAGATCTCTTTTCTAGTATCATGTTCTTGCTATCTTTGATTCACTTTCAAGAAACTGATGTTCAAGCTCAGTCCTGGTTCTAGAGAGAACTCATACAACTCAGTAAAAAGAAAATAATGCTAAAAATGGTGTCTGGATATCTACTCAAAGAATGCAAAAACAACTCTGAAGGGGAACCTACGTTCACTGCAGCACTATTTACACTAACCAAACTGGGGACAGCTGTGTGCCCAAATACAGATGAGTGGACCAGGAAGATGTGGTGTGGATACAAAATGGAATACTGTACTACTCAGCTATCAAAAAGATAAACTCTTGCCATTTGCAACAACATGGATGGAACTGGAAGAGATTACACTGGTTAAATCATTCAGATGTCAATTCTGCAACCTTTATACAGGCTCTGACCTTTTCTTCTTCCCCGTGAGTGTATTGTTCATAATATTCTTGTTAATGCTTCTGCTTTTGAATTCCCATTATTGCTTTGCTCAGGGTTTTGTGTTTTATTTTTTTCTTGAAGAAATTTCAGTATTTCTTGTAGAGCAGGTCTCGTGGTGATAAAATTCATTAGCTCCTGTTTGTCTGGGAAAGCCTTTATTTCACCTTAATATTTGAATGACAATTTTGCAGTATTTGGCTGCCAAGCCTTGTCTTTTCAGATTGTGAACACTTCATTCTACTATTTTCTTGTCTGGAGGATGACTGGGATAAAATATAAAATATGAGGTTAGTTTGAACAGCATTGTAAATTACCTTCATTTTCCTGGCTTCCTGCAAAAATGTTTCTTTATCTTTGCTTTTTGATCATTTAATATGTGTCTTATTTTATATCATTTTGCATTTAAGATGTGGATGTTCTGCTTCCTAGACATGTCTGTATTTTATTCCTTAGGTTTGGGAAGTTCTCTGCTGTACTTTCTTTGGCTAGGGTCTCTGCTTTACTTTCTAGAATACCCATTACCTTATGTCTCTTCTTCTAATTGACTAATAGTTCTCATAGATTCTCATTTTTTTTTGTGTTGTTTCTCTTTCTAATTGCATGACTTGTACATGAGTCTTCTATATCTGAAATTCTCTCTCTGTAAGTTTAATTCTTTGTAAGTTCTAATTTAAAGTGCTTCATTTCATTCAGAGACTGTTTTCCATGTTCCTTAAAATATTTTCAATCTCAAAGACTCTTTTCGTTCCTGGATCTCCTCTCTAATATCATGCACTTGCCTGTCTATCTTTGAAAGATTTTAGCATATTGCATTTTCAATACTGTTTTGAAATCTTTGTCTGATAGGTTTGCTTTTTCAGTATCTTTTATACATGTCCCAGAACTTCCCTTTTTTCACTTTTCCATCTTTGATTCAGATGTTCATTGCTTCATAGGTATGTGTGTTGCCTTACTTGTTTGTGTGTGTGTGTGTGTGTGTGGTTGGAGCACTAAAGGTTTAGTTTTGTTTCTCATCTTTATTTACTTTTGATGTAAGGTGGGTGGAGTTTGGGGGATGTGTAACTTAAATACTTGGTTTCAGTTTTGTTGTAGAGTAAGATTGGTCTTCTATGCCTCCTTTCCTCTCTCTCCGCAGAAAGCTCTGTTAAGTGCTTCAGTTGTCTTAACTTCCTGCACCACTTCCCTGCTGTTAATGTGTCCTGATCTACCAACGTTGTGTCTCCTGGGAACAGGGCTAGGCCAGTTCCCAGAGCTCTAGGTCTGGGACTCAGTTGGCCCTGGAAGGCAGAGCCAGATACCAGAGCAGCTATCTACCCCATTGTCAGCTGTGGCAATAAGTGCCTCCATAGTCACTGCATCCATAAACACCACTGTGCTTTGAGGAGGCTAACCATATTGGAGGGGGGGCACAACTTGACTAACCTAAGAATAATGTATGGCTGAATGACTATCCTAAAATACAGAAGGTTAGTATTTTATTCAAAAAATTAATTTAAAGGGAAGAGTTGGAGAAGGAAGAGTAAAAAGAGGGGAAAGAAGGTTTATGTAAATGTACATTATTATAGAATAGAACGATTAAAAGAACAAAATTTATAAGCAATCATCACAAGGAAATTTAGAAAAGCTCTAAATAAGTAATTAAAATCTTATTTAATTTTTGCAAAATCTCATCCCCACTGGCTATGGAACTTTCTGTGATTGTTTTTCTTGGGATGTCAGTGAAGATGGCAGCCCTAATCTTTGTGAATTATGACAGAGAGGCATAAAGATGTAATAGTTTGCTCTGTGGGTTACACCCCAGGACAGTAGGGTTTTTTCTTTACAATAATAAAAGTCTAAAGATGACAGAAAATCTATATACTGAATGCAGCAACTGTAGAGCTAAAACTATACATTTGTATGTCGCATCAAAAATAAAAATGAGAAAACTTTGCCAGTGACCATGGCTGTAGAATGATGGAGACAAGAATTTTTACAGAGATTCTGCATCATAGAGAGCAACCTGCTTAAAATGAGCACACACAGCAGAAGGCAGAGGCCACATGCAAAGAGAAGTAAAAGGAAATTTAACTCCATTCCATTGTGCTGAAGCCACTCTGTCCAGCATGAGAGTTTGGGTCATGTGGCTCAAAAAAGTGTTAATATCCTCAAATAAAAGTAATAATAAGTTAGGAATGAAGGGAATGTGACTTGTCTATGGAGATGGTCCTGTCCTGTATTTTCAGTAGAATAGTCACAACATGTAATATAATACTCAAGAGGCCAAAGACACAAAATGCCCAGGTATAAATTTTTAAGGAAAAAATCAAGCTCTCAATGTGTTAACTGATCTTCTATTTCAGATTGTCAATTCCAGGAAAAATGCATTATATTACTATATATGTGTCTACAACAAGTTGTTCATTCAGATTACTGAATAAATTAAAAAGTAGATGTTTCTAAAACCCCAAACTTTTATAATTATATTGCAAGAAAATAATTGTAGGTGGTGGGTGTTAATTTTTATATATTTTAATGAATACATTACAGATTTGTTAATTTTCAAAATTAATTATAAATCTTCAGAATATATTCATTTTTTTAAGCCTCAAGAGGAACATATGTTCTATTTTTAGCCTAACAATAATACTTTGGGGTATATGTTGATTGTGTCATAACAGTCTATTCAAGAGACATTTTAAAAATTATTTGCTCAAGATTTGTCTAGAAGTTTTACTAGGCTGAGTCTTGACAAGAAAATCAGTTCAAAAGAGTTTTTAAAGCTTTTGTACAGCAAAAGATAGAATACAAAACGACAACCTACCGACTGGGAGAAAATCTTTGCACACAACACTACTGACAAGGGACTTATCAAAAAGATCTACAAATCTGACCAGATTAAACAAAAACAAACAATCCAGTCAAAAAATGGGCAGAAGAGCTAAAAAGACATTTCTACATAGAGGAAATGCAAATGGCCGACAGGCACATGAAAAATGCTCAACAAATCTTGTAATCAGAGAAATGCAAATCAAAACCACTATGAGATACCACCTCACACTAGTGAGATTGGCACATATCCAAAAAAGTAGCAACAACAAATGTTGGTGAGATGTAGAGAAAAAGGAACTCTCTTACACTGCTGGTGGGAATGCAAGCTGGTCCAACCATTATGGAAAGCAGTATGGAGGTTCCTCAAACTACTAAAAATGGAACTCCCATATGGTCTGGCAATTCCATTCCTAGGAATATACCCGAAGAAAACAAAAATACTGATTCAAAAGAGTACCTACACCCCTATGTTTATTGCAGCACTATTGACAATAGATAAGACCTGGAGACAATCTAAATGCCCCAAAATAGATGACTGGATCAAGAAGATGTGGTACATATACACGATGGAATACTATTCAGCAATCAAAAAAGATAAACTAGAGTCTTTGTAGAAACATGGATGGAGCTAGAAGGGATTATGCTCAGCGAAATAAGTCAGAAGGCAAAAGAAAAATATTGAATGGTTTCACTCCTAGGAGAAATAAAAGAGAACCAAATAAGGGACCAAGGAAAAGAATAGTAACAATGAAAAAAACAAAACACAACACAATAAAAACAAAAAGACAAGGTCAAATCAGAAACACTTTGTGTGTGGGGTGGGGGAGAGAATGAGATGAAGGCAGAAAGAGCACAAGGGACTGAGGTGATGGTAAACTGGTGAAGTGGTGGTAGAAAATGGGAACCATAATTGATGTCAAATATATATAAGTAAAGGAAATAAAAGATTTTTTTAAGAAATGTTTATCTGTAAACAAAAGAGATTCTTTGTTACAGACATTTAGTAATTTGGGGGTTTCATCCTTGAGATGCATTTAAAACAACTACAGAAGAAAAAAAGGTGGATTTTGTTCTTAACAGGATCATTAATTTTTTTGATGATCACAATCACATGACAGAAATAAACATACATAGTTTAAGCCTTATCATTCATTCATGTAGCAACTTTTTAAGTTCCTACTATGTACAAAACCCAGGCCAGATATTAAGTTTTGTTTAAACAGAAGTAAAATGAAAAGAATTATGAAAGGTTTCCTAAAAAATATTTATTTCTTTATTACTTTTCTCAATGCCCCTAAAACCTCCTTGTTTCTTAGACTATAAATGAAGGGGTTTAACAGAGGAATTATAATTGTATAGAACAGTGAATACATTTTATCTTGATACTGATCTGGTCCAGACCCAGGACGCACATACATGAAGAAGAGAGTGCCATAGAAC
>JAGFMF010011661.1:183710-248880 GCA_019455555.1 Galemys pyrenaicus | reverse complement strand
AGTCTGTTGGACATCACCACTGGATAAAGTAAAGGGTTACATATGGCTACATAGCGGTCATAGGCCATGACTACCAAGAGGAAACATTCTGTGGTGGCACTGAAAGCAAAAACATAAAATTGGGTAAAACATTCAACCAATGATATTATGTGATTCTGAGATAAAAGAATCACAAGCATTCTGGGGGTCACAGAGGATGAAGACCAAGCATCTGCAAAGGCTAAACCTCCAAGAAAGAAGTACATGGGGGTGTGAAGATGAGGGTCCTTCCAGATGAGAAGAATAAGTCCAAGGTTGCCCACCATGGTGATGAGATAGACAGCCAAGAACACCAGGAACAGAGGGACCTGCAGCCCAGGACGATCTGTGAGTCCTGTGAGAACAAACTGAGTCACTTGTGTCTTGTTTGCTTCCATTGTATTCACTTGGGGTGATCACTGCATGAGAGAAGAGGTAAAAAAAAATGAATGAAAGGTGGTGGAATTGGTGTTGGTGGCAGTGTCATATGTTTCCTCAAGAAATACGAGGGAAAATTTTTCCCCTTTTTTTTAAAGACACTTGGATATATTAAGTGTATTTTAAGTAATTTTTTACACTCCTTTTAAGACATTTTGGGTAAGGTAAACAGACATAAGTGAAAATCCCATTTCTGCTGCTGCTTGTATATTACCATTATGTTATTATATTTTCATCAAAATCATCCCAAAATCCTTTTGGGAATTTTTTTTATTATTATATGTACCTTAAAACCACTCAAGATTTCTAGGAGACTTAAATTTTCTCTATAAATTCTAATATGGGATCAGAATAATTCAGTTAACAAATACTTAGTGAAATGTTAGCGCACTATCATCTTAGTTAAGTCCCACATAGAATCTTAACTTCTGTGTTACACATGTGATGCTAAAATAACCCTTTTTTTAAAGATGACAGATGACAGAAAAATAAAAGAAATCAGTCAGCTTATTTGCCTATTTGGAGAGGCGTTGGAGCTGTATTAGATACCTCAAAGTAAGCAATCATCATCTAGTTAACTGAGAACATCTTTTAATATTTCAGAGGCACAACTTTTAAAATAATCAAAAGGATTTTTCTGCTCTTTTTGAGACTGCAAGTAAGGCTGCCACAATCAAGGTGGACTGAAACATTATAATAGACACCACAGTGGAATGAATAGCCAGTTTATTGAAAATCTAGATTTAATGTAAATAGAAAAAAATAATATTTTTTTTCAGATGCAATTCAAATGAAGAGAAAAGAGGGAATATATTAATAGGCAATGGCTAAAATAAATAAGCAAGTAAGAGTACCAAACTAAAATGAGTCACTGAGTTTTCTAACACTGAGAGGTAAGTGGGAAGGCAAGATCCTGTGAAAACCCAGGAGATAAAACCTAAGTCCACATGATCTCAATGCATTAAATGACAAGTTGTGCCTAGTTCTGAATATCAGATATATTTGTGTTTTAGAATCCTTGCCTTTTGAGCAAAACCACAGCCTACCCATTCAGAAATGACTAAGTATATAACCATTTAATGTAATATTTACCAGACTTGGATTCACAGCTCCCAGTGTTCAAGAGAAGGCCACCCAAATGTTTTTCTCACCAGCACATGTTTTTACTCCGTAGCCTAGTAATCAATTCTGTATACACACAGCTCAAGACTTTTCTTCTGAGTTTCACTGGTCTGAAACATTTTCACCAAGTGGCCACTTGGTAATTCAAAAAGGAAGCCTGTGGATAAATAATAAAGATAGGATTTGTGAAAAATGCAATTCTAATGAGAATCTGAACAGTAAAAATATATAGAAAAAGTGGGCTCTTTCCTATATATAGGCAGCTAGAGTTTTTCACTCTACGATTCTTTTAGCTGTCAGAAAATTTTCTCTGATTCTGTTGATTTTCCAACATAAAAACCAGAATGAAAGTTAAGTTTTAAAACACAGAGTTTTAAGTCAATTATTTATATAACTCATAGCAATAAAAAATAACATTAATAAAAATGTAAAAAAATTTCAGAAGCTTTGAATCTCAATCCCTGCTCTAAATTACTAAGTGATATGGCAAAGCCATGTTTTTTTAGGAACTCTTATCTGTGAAGAATTGAATTATATTAGGTACATTTCTGCCCATAGTCTCCTCTCTGCAATTTAGTAAGTATAAAGAGCATCATGTTCAAGCAATCAGACTCTAATAGCATCAGTTCAAATCTCTGTTCTACAAATATACAGCTTTGTATCCAGCATTCAGAGGAAATGAACACAATGCATCTTTAACTATTTGGTTCCAGATTGCTTTCTGTTCCATTTCAGGTAGCTAAAGCGCCTGGAAAAAAGTTTCAGATACTTTGACAGCTCATGAGAAACTCTTGGTTCTAAAATGACATACTCTGTAGCTTTTCATGGAAAGAATAATGACAAAATAAAGCACTACATTCTCACCCAATTCATATAAAAAGATGTTGAGAGGCATTAAAATATAAATTTCCATGAAGAACTCTTAAGACACAAGAGCAAAACTGTTCAAAGACAAATATTCATCTCATTAATTTTCTTTGAGAAATGTGGTTTGGAGGAAAAGATATTTATATAGTTCCATCTTTCAACCTCTTGATGACGATCGCATTGAAAAATCCCTCAATGCCATCAAAAGATTCCCTGTAGAATGATATCATTCTTCTGGGCATTAAAGACTAATCAACAAGTCATTTCTAAAATTCCTTTTTGTAAATATTACTATTATAGCTTCTTCTTTCCAAAACAAAAGAATTCGGGTGATTAGGGAAAAAATTTCAAAATGTAGAAAAACACAAAGAAACCAAATTTTTGTAGTCTATCACTGATTAACATTTGTGTTTAGTTTTCTTGCATATTTACCCATATATGCAGATATATGTATGTGTATTTCTATACATAGTTTACATGTGTTTGTATAAACATTTTATATGTACATGTAAAAATACAATTATGATAGTTTCACTATTTTTTATAAATAATTTTAATTGGATACTAGTATTGTTCAAACTAGAAAATGTAATGCTTTTTCTTACGTACATAATTTTTCATAAAGACTTGTAATTATAAGGTCCTAGAATTGAAGCTCATTTTCCCGTGTATATGTACTCTCTTAAAGCATTTTTTTTTATGAATTTGCCATAAGCCCCTGGAAAAATCGTAACAGTTTACACTACAAAATTTGACACAACTCATTTACCAAACTTCATACTATCCAAAATTAAATACATATATTTGCATAGTAATATAATCTACATATATGTGATTAATCTTGATGAAAATCATGCCTGATCTGTGTTTTGAAAAAATATAAAACTACTAGGAGTTACAAAAGTTTCATTTATGAAAATCTATCATTTTATTAAAGTAGGAGGACTTGTAGAAAGGTGTTAATTTTCCCAAATAAATATATAAATTTTATACAATTTCAAGAAGTAATTCAGAGATAGTAGTTTCACTAGTAGATTCCAATTCACCTCGATAAACAAATAGATTTTATTTAAAAGTCAGAGGAATTTTTTGAGATAAATAATGATGGGAGATATTTCATATCAAGTTTTGCAATGTCATAAAGTTAGCTGTAACAATGAAAGCTATGTTTATGTAACAGTGAAAGGTTCGCAGTGGGTACGAAATCACTAGAATTTAAAATCTTACACACATGGGGAAGATTGAATACAAAGTTTATTCAGGGCATAGACTTTGGAAAGACAGACTTGGTCAATAATTTCTCTGAAACTTGATTCCCTTCTTTTGAAATAACATTAATAATCTGTACTTACAAGTTTGTTACAAAAAACAAATGAAAAGATGAATGTACTAGACAGGAGATGCCATTAAGTAGTAACTTTTAACTATTTGTCTAAGTTATTTTTAACTAAATGGACTGAGAGTTCTTCTTCTGTTAGGGAATGAGTTAGTATACACAAAATTCAAATCCATGTTGTCATGTTTCTGGGTTTGTGACAATGTCAGTTTAATTTATAGATTAAAAACTTTTACATTTAGCTCAAGCCATTTGCAAGTAGGACCAGAGACAAGAAAAATAGTGATGTATGTGCCTAAATGGTGTACCTGTTTTAAAGAGAAACTTTTAAATATTTTAATGAATATTATAAACATAGTATTTCACAGCTACCCACTACAGATTATATTTTTGACAACTGGGACATTTGATTCCAATCATAATACCATTTTTATATCAGATATAATGAATATTTTATTCTCAGTGCCATCAAATAACCAACCCAGGTTTAAATTTCTCCAGCTGCTCCCAGATTTTCCAGATATTCCCAAATGTTATTGTATTGCATTTGCCTCTATACTCATCAAGACTCTTTCAATCCAGAATGGCTTCTTTATTTGCCCCTTAACTTTTGTTAATTTCAACAGTCTTTTGCTTTTTTGCTTTTTTCTAATGAGCATGACTAGTTGGAAGAATTGGGCCAATTTTTCAATTGCCTTGTGGAATGTTCCTCATTCTGGATTTGTCTAATTGGCTTTGTTTGACTTGTTTTTCTGTTCCCACTATTTTTCTATTCTCAGTGGAAATTACATCTGAAGACTTGATGAAGCATTTTTGGCAAGAATACCTCATAGATGAAGCTATGAACTTCATATTGCATCACATCAGCAATCACAGAAAATCTGTTTCTCTCCCTGTTTCTGAGGCTCCATGTGATACCTGAGGTAAGGGCTAGCAGCCAGATTTCTTCAGTATAAAGTTCTCTGTTTTCCCTTACATCTAGCAAGTAATTTAATGAAATGATACTTAAAATCTTGCAAATATCCAGGTCCTCATCCATTTTTTGAATTAAAGTTTTAGCTATTTGATGATCTTTGTCAGAATCACTTATGTTATTAGGGTTTTTTAAATGATATTTAAAAATTCTTGTGTTCTATATTTTTAATCTGATATACTTTAACACAAATACAAAAAAAAGGGGGAAAATAGGACAGAGTTTTTGAATGTATCATATAAAAGGAAAGAAATTTTACGCAAATGCCTAAATATTGTTGAGACTTATGTGACACAGCTCAAGGCCGCAATTGCTTTTCTAGTTTCCACTCAAACTCAACTTCCTTCTGGGAGGCAAATTGTTAGTGATTCATGAACGGTCCATTGGGAATAATTCAGTCAACAAATAGTTTTGCCTATCTATGTTTATAGGCTCTAGTTTGGAGGTTTTTTGAATGAAAAAGTGAATGAAGATGCAAATTGCTCCAAATTGTGGCTGATCCAAAGTTTCCTGTTTCTTATACTTTGTAGCAAATTGATATTTTAAATCTGTCAAATTATTTCTTGCCAGAAAAGGTATATTTAGGGCAATGCTGCTTTTTGAATTCTTTCTCCCAAAGATGGACTTACAGATACATGCTTTTTTAGGTCTGCTAAATTTTAAATGTATTTAATTAAAAAATAATAAACATTACCATAATAATGTATTTTATTATTTTGTATTTAATTTCTACCAAAAATTAATATTAACTATCTTAATTTCTCATCAGTATTGGAGCACCATTACCTAAATATACTGAAAAGATTCCAGAGTAGTCATATTGGCAATCTGTGACAATGCAGGTTGTAACAGCAGTTCTCACTTTTGCCTGGCCACTTACTGATTATGCAACTTTGGGAAAATATTTTGACAACACACGAGAAAAGTATTTTTCTCATGAAAATAAACCCATGTTTGTGCAGTGACATATGCTCTGGCATGTACTACCTACCACCTATGGTAAAGACACCTGACCAACTGAACAAAAACAAATACATTGTTCACATGAAGAAATTAAAATACTGTCTATTAAATTAGCATCAAACACTCATTCTTTTCTTTTCTATGTGCTAGCAGTTTAGTAGAGACACAGAAAAATATTTGACAAACCCCAACATTCATGAAAAAATCAACAACAAAAGTTAGTAAATTAGGAATAGAGGAAATGTCTGTTTAAAAACATCAACAAATCAACAAAATACAGCTAGCATCATACTTAATGTGAGCAAATTGAAGTCTTCCCACTAAAACTAAGTACAAGTAAAGCCTAGTTCCCCTCCTTTTCAACATCATAAAAAAAAGGAAATTAAAAGTATACACATTGTAAAGGAAGAAATAAAACTCCTTTTGTCCATAGATGACATAGTCTGAAAGAATTTACAAAAAAAATTCTGAAATTAATGATGAATGAAATAGAAGGAAAATAAATGGAGAAATAGTATATTCTCTTGGATATGAAAACATAAAATTGTCACGATGTCTGTTCTTTCCAAATTTGATCTATATTTTCAATGCAATCCCAATTAAAATCACAGAAGTATATTTTGTGACTGTGGTTCAAAAGTTTATAGAGAAAGAGGAAAAGATCCAGAATAACCAACATGATGTTGAAGGGAAAGAACAAATTCAGCGACTGATGGTGCCAAACTTCAAAACTTACTTATCAGAAGCTACTTACTATACAATAATAATCAAGAAAGTGTGATATTGGGGAAATAACAGACATTTGATCAATGAACAAAATAGAGTGCCCAGAAACAGACCCATATAAATATCATCAACTAATCTCTGACAAAGTTGCAAAGAGAATACAGTGAAACACAGATCATCTCTTGTACAAATTGGTCTGGAACAACTAGACATCTACACGCAAAAAATAAAAAAACACTAAACCTAGACATAGACCTTGCACTCATCCTCATAATTAACTGATACGATCAGAGACCTAAATGTAAAATGCAGTCCTTTCGACCTCCGAGAAGATAACATAGGAAAAACCTAGATGGCTCTAGTTATGGTGATGCCCTTTTAGACTCAATACCAAAAGCACTATCCATGAAAAGAAAATTGATAAAGTGACTTCATTAAAGTTTAAAATTTCTGCTTTATAAAACCCAAAAGAACAAGAAAAGTCAGACAGGCATTTTCAAAAGACATCTGTAAAAGAACTGTTTTCTAAAATACACAAGGAACCCTTTAAACTCTAAAACCCTAAATCAGACAGGTCAGATTTAAAAATGGACCAAATTTTTAACAGATATCTCACCAAAGAAGCTTTATAGGTGATAAATAAGTATATAAAAATGTTGGACATCATAAGTCATCAAGGAAATGCATATTCAAACAATAAGATGCCACTGCCACCTTTTAGAATGACCAGATCTGGAACACTGACCATACCAAATGGCAAGGACTTGGAGTAACACAAACTCTCATCATTGCTAGAAGGAACACAAAATGGTACAACCACTTTTGAAGACAGTTTGGTGGTTTCTTGTGAAACTAAACATACTTTTCCCATATGATCCAGCAATTGTCCTCCTTTTATTTTCCAAAAAAGAAAATTTATGCACATGTGAAAATCTGCACAAGTGTATAGAGCAGCTATTCACAACTGCCAAAACTAGAAGCAACCAAGATGTCCTTCATAGCAGATGAACAGATAAATAAACGGTGACACTGTCAAACAATGGAATATACAATGGAAGTTAATAAAAAGAAAGTATCAAGCAATGAAAAATTATGAAGGGTGATGCATATTACTAAGTGAAAGAAGATGATTTGAAGAAGCTACATAGCGTATAATTCCAACTGTGTGAAAAGACACAACTTCCTAGAAAAGACACAACTCTGCAAACAACATTAAAAAAAGATCACTGGTTGCAGGGGTAAAGGGGAAAGGGACAAGAAAGGGGAACACGTGATTTTTAGGGTAGTGAAACTATTCTGTATATACTATAATGATGGATTTGCCTTTTGAGTACAGAAGAGATAATGGAAGTGCAGGAAAGTCAAGCCACTTTCTAAAAATTGTTTAGTAAATGTGACATCCAGTTCCAGAGCCTAATCTCCCAGTTCCTTACCTCGTATCCGTTCATGATAGGCACATTATCTTGATAGAAAGCCTTTTTTTCCCACAGTGTTCTATTTCCTAACATTTCCAGATATAAAATGAAATGTTATTCTTATATCTAAGTAAGAGGAGAAACCTTAAATACGTTCATGGTTGAATCAGAGAAACCAACAAATATTAGTAAATATTCATTCAAAATAAATAATTTATATTCTTTAATAAAATATTTTTTTTTGCCCGAATCATCAGACGTCCTATCATTCATCTTTCCATTTAATTCTGCTTGTGTGGATAAGCACATTAGGTTGTGGTTTTCGAATACTTAGCGTGGTCTGCATGGGACTATGAAGCCTATGCTACCATCTAGTGGTAATACTGTGCTATTACACTAGAGTGAAGCTGACTGAGCGCCAATCCCACAACGCTATAAAGTTGGGTAAGATTCTTCAGACTCCCTGCTCCTCCGGAGGCTGATTTGATACCTCAGGAATGAAGAGGGAGTAGTGGAAAGGAAAGATACTGCATGAGGGATTCTGTGCAACAGAAAAGAAAACACCATTTCTGTTCTTGGCATGGCCAGGTTATCAACATAGTATTGATCTTTCCAGAAACCCAAAGCAAAATAAAAAGTAAAGGAAATTAAAAAGTGCATATATATGCAAATAAATAATGAATTACTCATCTATAGAATAATGCATTGTCCATCTATAAAATGGGAAGGGGGCAACCTAAATGATCTCTTTTCATATTCACATGCTATGTGCTGTAATTACCCACTCAAGGTATTTTTTACCTACTGGACATTATACAGACGTGAGAAATTTCTGAAGATTTGGAATCTTTTGTTAAGTGGTCTTGATCCACTCTATATCAGAACTTCACTTTCCTTTCGATTTCTCCTTGTAGCAAAATAGTAGCAAAATGAGTATCAGGAATATCACCAAGCTATTCAAGATTTTTTCTTTGGCTTCCTGCCAAAGGAATAGAAATTGGCTGACATCATCAGAGTAGAAGAAATGTGAACAGGAGGCAGTTTATACCAAAAGGACTGAAACTTTTACAAATTCTCCAGCAACCCCTTGATTTATTTTGTTTCCTGGTAGTTTCCACTTTCTAATTTTGATAGATGTGGTTTTCTGCTTTTTTTTTTTTTCTTAAGCAGCTTACTGGGCTTTCAAAGAAAGCACTAAAAGGATAAGGTTAGGGAGGAGCCAATTAAGCATCAACAAAGACAGATGCCTTATTTTAATTGAACCGAAACCCCAATGGCTGAAAAGCCACTGATTTTTGTTTTCGTGCAGACCATTTTCTACTTAAGTCCATATCTGATGAGATAATCTGCTTTAATTCCTTTTTAATGTTGATATGGGTAGTTGGTCCAACATACATTATTCAGTAAGGAGGTCAGATGGCTCTGGCGTCATTGATTCATCTCCACAAACGTTTTGGTATTCATTCCTTCAGGTCAAAGTATTGCTTCAAGAAATTCCCTCTTACTGTCTTGATAATTTATCAGCTACCACTGTTTCAGTGTGTTCCACTGTGAATTAAATGTTTAGCCATCACGGAAAGTAGTCTCAATGATAGGATGTAGAAATCTGACAAAGATCATGTGTAAAGTACAGATTTAATTGTAAATCAGAATTTTCCAAATTGGGTGCTCTGGAGAAGTCCCTTTTTGGAGAAATATTAGTAGATATTGTAGATTTTTTTAAGGGACGTCTGAGGTCAGCGGGGTTTGGGAAACAATTCAGCACAACTGAACAGGCTATTTTACTACAGCTTTTCATGTATTAATAATTATTTAACAACTTTTTATTAAACACTTATTATATGCCCCAAGTGGATACCCAAGGGAATGAGGCAAAGATTACTGCCTTGTGAAGCTAATGTTCTTTAATTATACATTTTACACAGCATTATACAGATGATGTATACATAGTATATGTGTACACAATTACAAAGGATTATACAGACTATAAATAATAAACATAAGAAGTGAGTTGTATAAAACATACACTAAGTGTGGTATAAATTGGTAACTCAGGGGTGTTGGAAGAAAGGGAGCATATTTCTTTTTTTCAGTGACCCCAGGGTATATAGTTCATTGAGTAATAGACATTTGAGCAAAGATTTAAGTTTGTCTAAGAAGTTAGTCATATTATATCTAGGTGAGGAATGTGTTAGGCAACCAGCGCAAAGACCTTGAGGCATGTATGGTATGAGTGGAAGAGAAAAGAAACCAGAGTTTGTGAAATAGCTGGCAGGAGGCATGGGTGGGGAATAGTAGAAACAGAAGAACGAAGAGATTGCAAATTATTAGGGTTTTCCTAGCCATCCTGCAGACTTTTAAAGCTAAAGGAAATACAGAGCCATTTTGTCATTTTGAAGAGAAGGGTTATATGATTTGACACATTGTATCTTAAATTATCTTAAATTGTATCTTAAATTAAACCACTTTTGACTTCAGTGAAATATACCATCATCTTAAAATATGAGTATTTATTTGACACCAATGATAATTACATTTTTGGTTTGTACTAAGGCAACCTGTATGCCTTTGGGTAGGGAAATATTCCTTTCTGGATTAAAAAGAAACCACAAGATAAAGGAAAAGGTTTTGAAATGTGTCATTAAAGTTGAATTAATCACCTCTGCTTTCTGTAAGCATATTATTTTGCCGAGTCATTTATATTCAAGTGGTGTTGTGTTGGATTAAGGGATTTAATGCCTAACCTCACTTCTTTGTCTGTCCAGGACTACAGCTGAGAGTTTGAGTAGAGGATCAAGCATCTAAGAACCTTCCCTAGAAAAGGGGGTTAAAGGATGCAAGATGCAAGGCTGAAAATGGAAAAATCTGCTTCGTTTGACACATTTTTAATAAGATCCTGGAAGAAAAAATATGGATAACAATATTGATTGCACCCGTCAGCATTTCTTTCTTTTGGAAGAGATGGTCCTGGCTTCCCAGTTGGTCTTCTCCACCTGCATCTAGGTTAGCATTGACACAAAATACTTTCACTGATGCTGAAATCCAGAAGCCCCCAGGAAATGCTCCTCTTCACTGAAACAAGCCTGGTAAGGTGTCCATTGTATGGTCTATGCAATTTCCCATTTCTCTCACCAGCTGCCTCAGACCCACTGGGAACCTAGAAACATTACTTTCTTTGTGATTGTAGAGGTAATATTCGCTCATGGAATCACCTCTGGTTGGCATCAGAAACAGCAGAATCTTGGCACTTGGATACTTACTTTGGGAGAAAATAATTAAAAGGTTTTGTGGGGATTTTCTTTCAGGGAATATATTTCTTTAATGAATAATTCATTTATTATTAATAACATTTGTTTAATGTTTCTTCAAATTTTTTAGAGTAAAAATTAGTTTAAAGACCAGCTTTTGATGCTACAGTTTGTATTTTCACATGCTGATGAGCTGACTAAATTATGAATGTATGAAATATGAATATATAAGATAGTTCATGCATTACGAGATAGTGAAGTCATTAAAACTATGTGTTGCCTTTCAAGAATCATTTCCTACCTTTGTAATGTCATCTCAATTGTCAATACATTAACATTATTATCTTACCAGTACTAGACATGTTTGAACATGCTGGTGAGGGAGCACAGCCAACACTAGAGTGACAAGTTCATCCCAGTTTTCCACTAAAGTTCTAGGAATCCTCTCAATCTGGGGTCAACCAGAATGGTATTTACTACTCATCTATAGCAAAAAAATATTCTACTGCCTATGGGAAAGGCTTTTCTTTTCCCAAGACACAAGATTTTCTAAAAGTCCAAGCAGGAGAAACTGAGGCGTGAAGGTGAAGAAATCACCAGGTCAGCTTTCGCTAGCAGTTGGTGACAGATGTTGAATTCAGATTGCTCTCACGTGTTGAATATTTATGAACTACTTATAATAAGATTAGTAAATAAAACATAAAAATTTAATATATCCTTCTGAAAGCTCAGATTTAATGACCAAAAACAAAATTGGGGAAAAGAAGTTACTAGATTCCTGATTCCCACTCTACTTAAGACTCAAACTTGCCTGGGGAAAGTTGGGGGGCATGGGGAGGGAGTGTATGGGCTGTGTGTTAGCATACTTGTGTGATTTCCTTCTAATAGAAAGGATTTAATAGAAACACCCTGGTTAATCTGTGCTCTCCAAAGATTTATTTTATTGCATGCCTGGGATAAAAATCATCTCCTTAACTGCTGTTCCTAATATCTAATGCTAAAATAATGTTTACATCAATTAAATCTGTCTAAGAGAGAGAGAACAATAAAGAACCACCTCCCACGTTTTTCTTCCCTGCTTCTGCTTCTACCCTCAGATCTGAGAAGTTATGAAGTCTAGTCCAGTTTGTGTACTTTCTGAGTCTTCTTCAAGGTAATATTTGGGGAATGTGGAGTTACACTACTAGCTACACACCAAAATATTTTCAGGTCGCTATAACATCTGTGTAGTATATTTTATCAAAACTTAAAACAAGTAAAGAGTGCTTGAAACATCACTTCCCACTCAGCAGCAGGATACTGTCCAGTCTGTTTGGTGGGTGTATATAAGAGAAGGGAAAATGTCACAGCTGCTTCACACTGGCCACCTCAGTGGCAGAGTTGCTTCAGAAAAATCTGCCACATGTATTTTTTTGGAAAAAGGGATAATAAGAGAGGTGGGTTCTTTGTGGTGGGGTGGGAAATTTTCTCTTATGCTACATGTCTCAGTTTTAGCTATTAATTAAGCAAGAATGCTGGGGCTCTTGCTACATAGGGTGAAGCTTGTTTATTTTCACCTCTCTATATCATAAGTGAGGTGTACTTTTCAGTGATACACTTGAATATGAGTCATTAAAATTTATATATGTTTCTTTTGTTCTTAAAAGAAAAATCCTCTAGGATATGCACTAGGGATTGAGTGAACCATCAGCTCTGGTTTAGAAGTAGCCACTTAAAATCAGAGCCAAGTGTTTTCCCTGTGAACAGAATAATCCAGCCTAACAACTTCTGAGCTGTCACTTGGCACTCATGTAGATTTTAAGGCATTTCAATAAAAATGCAGAAATTACTGAACAGAACTGTTTCTGGCATCAGGATTACAGAATTCTTCAGACCTAGGCGTGTGAATAAACACTGATTTTTTTTGTCCCACCCAATCTGTCATTAACTAAATACAAAATGAATGAATGGACTAGTAATTCATTCTTTCATAATGCAAGAGAATTAAAGGGAAGAATATGGAAGGAAGGCATGATCTTTTAAAAAATATGAAGTAAATTTATATACATTAACTCCCTTTTGTGTGCATTATTTTGAGCCAGTTTTCATACAATCAGGCCTTTAAGTGCTCTGCTATTTGCTATTTTCACATAATATCATCTTTTTACCCCCAAGTTCCTTTATTATCAGAATATTACTTGTTTATCTAAAGAATCCCTTTATTTGTTACTATGTCATGCTGCATTACACTACTCACTTATTACAGAACTGGGCTCCTCACATCTCTCTCATGTCCATAGCTTGTAATTGGTCATGGTGAGGGTATTTATATCATGGAAATCAGTAAGCCTTATATTTGCCCTGGAAAACCATTTATTAAACATTCACCAGTACATCCTGAACCTAGTATAGAAGTTGAGAGGGTCCTAGGGATTGCAATTCAATTGCTACTGCAGGTGACACAAGGGCGTGGACACTGTGCCAACTCAGGCACCTGCTCCTCTAGGGGAGTGACTGGTCAACTCCAGCCTTTCCTTCTCATGTGAAAAGGAAACCTGAGCCAGGGATTGACAGATTTTCTGATTTTTCCGAAGAAAAATTCTGATTTGTATGTATAATTTTCCCATTCAGTACATAGCATGGAGGACCATGGGGAGACATCTTGGTGATGTGTGTGGTGTGGTAACCCACATCTAAAGAGATGGCGTCCTGTATTTCTGAATCACATCCAGTGTTGTAAGCCAGTGTCACACATGGAAACATTACTAATAAATAAATAAATTTTAAATTAAATTTTAAGATTTATATCACTAAATTTAAAAAAAGCAAAACAAAACAAATGTTTGTAAAGTTGAGTTCCAGATCTGGTCCAATTTCCTCATTTTATAGAGAAGAAACTGAGACCTCATCACTGAGCCATGATCTGATAGGGAAGCAAGTGAGAGGTGGGAGCTGTCACCTCTCAGGGGACCATCTCTCTGGCCCACCCATCGAACATTCGGTCGACTGACTGTCCTTCGCTTCCCTTGGATTTTCATTATGTAACCTAATAGAATTTTTTAGTTTTTATTTTATCTTTCTGAAGAAAAACAGATCTGTGATTTTTAATATTTTGCCTATACTTAATTTGAAAAGGTAGACCTGGCTTCAGTATGTACTAGTTCATAATAAAGATTAAGGACGGGAGGCAAAATAGTCCATATTAGCAGCTGGGCATGCTTCTGAATGACAAGGAGAATAAAGTGATTAAGTTGGAGACTGTGTGTGGATCCTTATATGGAAAAGAGGGCAAGTACAGTTTAGTTTAGATAATTTATAAAGCATATATTACACAAGTCTAGTTGTGGATATTTACATGGAAAAACTATACAGATACTCAATGATGCCTTCCCTTTTCCAAGTTTACTCTAATCTTATATTTACCTACATGATTTCTTCACACTTAAAATTATAAAATAGAAACTATTTTGTCTCTAAGATTTATTTTTATTTATTTATGCACACAAGAACTGGAGTGTAAGTCAGAGGTACGGGGCGATTCTCCATAGACAGAATAGGGAACAGAACAGATGAACTGACTAAAATAAACTACTGAGGAGAGCAGCGGGCGAGACAGGGGAGGTTTGCTGAGCCATATGGGTTACCTCCCTGCCCAGGGATCAAAGTCATGCAGCAATGGCTGGCGTAAGTAGCTTAGCTCTGAAACTTAAGCCCTGTGCTACCAGGGAGGCTCCTATTTTGTTTTTTCTTAAGCTTCTTGCACATTGTTTCATAGATATCATGGTGGTATTTTTAATCACTCCATGTTATTAATTTGAAGACCAGAATCCCCTACTTTATTATTAAACATTCATTTTTGAACTTTGGATTAATATAAATAACACAATAAATATTGTTATGAATTTAATTTTCCATGACAATAAAAATAACACTATTCTTGGAGTTGAATTATTGAATCAAAACATATAAATTACCTTCAAAGCTCTTGAAATTGATTTCCAAATGGGTTTTAAAGATATTTATAGCAAAGTATGCATGTTTCCATTTCATATCCTTAATAATATTGGGTACTAAGAATTTTTCTTTCCTCATTTAATATGTATAAAACATATAATATGTACATTTTATACATATTATATATCACATTATTAATATAACATTATAAATTGTAAATATTATAAAATAATATATTTTATGTGTATGATATGTATAAAATGGTAGTTATAAAAAAACTAGAAAAAAGTATAAAATGGAAGTTCTTGTTTTTAGTTGATAATCTCATTATTAACTCTAGATAATTTCTTTTAATTTGATTGTTAATTATGTCCTCCTTTGGGTATATATTCTATTCATGTCAGCTCTAGCTTCAAGTTCTGATTCAAGTAAACTAATCAAATATAGACACTCCTGGGAAGGCAGCTTTATAAAACAACCAGCTGAATGTTTGTGACTCAACTAAAAGGAGTTTTTGTCATTCTACTTATTAAACATCAATGAATCAGAATGAGTTGTGTATATTTGCTTTTCCTCGACCAGTTCAATTACTTTTTAATTCCTTGCCTAATATGTCCTCTTCAAAAACCCCCTTTGTCCCCTCAGGACCACTCAATATCCAGTCTTTCCTTCCCTCCAGACTCTCACTTTCCTAGTAACAAAATAGTTTCTAATACTGAGAAGCGAGAGGAGCATAGAAATGCATTGCCTTTGTTTCATCCAGGAAGGAAAAGATTCTTTGGAAAACAGAGGGCAGAAGACACAAGTGATGATTTTGTGTGTGTCGTGTGTGTGTTAAGCCCTTCTCTTTTTCAAAGTATGTTTTTGAGGCACTATTGATTTATAACACTGCATATGTTTTAGTTGTATAGGTTCAATGTGATTTTAAATGATACACATGAAAAATAATCAGAAAGTTCTTAGCTAAATGTAAAGTTCCATTATAAATGAACCTCCTTATTTAAGCATCTTTGCTTCTCTCACCTTTGTGTTTTCCATTTCATTCTTCATGTTATTAACGTGTGTGTGTGTGTGTGTGTGCTCTTATTCTATTTGAAAGCCAGGGGTCCTCACTCTAGGTTGCCTGTGCTTCTGGAGTATAATGTGCCGCTCAGGGTCCATGCAAGCTGTGGGAGGAACATGTTTCTCCATAAACCATTTCTGGATCTTGGCCGCTTTTGACCTTTTTCCTAAAATTGATCCACCTGAAAGCTTGCCAGCATCTCCTCATTCTTATTATGTGTAACTCTTTCTGTATACAAAGAGACTATTACAAATATCATTGTTGAGATAGTGATGACTTAAATGTAAATAACGCATCCTTTCTTGAACAAGGTGACTTCTTATTTTTTTGCTTTCCACAAAATTGAATGAAGAACCTAATTAAATGGTAAGGTTTCAAATTGTTAGAAGTAATTGGTGATGATAGATGATAAAGTGAATTTTGCAAAATAGATAGGAAGGTACTTAAACTATTAAGTTATGGTGCTGAAACACCTTTCTTCAAATTCCATGTATTAATATAATTATGACCAGCTTTGCAATATTTTCATTTATAAAAGTAAAAAATAGGAATATAATTTAGACTAAATCTAGTTTCTTTCTAGCAAGGAGTAATATCCATTTGCATGTACATGAAATAATTGGAGGAAATGTACCATCACTTCATTAAGAAATGCATTTCCAGTACAAATTTATTCATAATTTAGTATTTATCAAGAATCATATGTTATATTTTGCTGCACTTGTAATAGTCATAGAAACTAAAGTAGCTAATTTTAACATATATGTATATTCTCACAAAGAAGTGTGATGGGGTGATCAGAGTCTATGGAGGAAATAATATGAAAATATTAAGTTCAAAGAAAGCAAGGATTGATACAAATATTCTGATTTTTAAAGAAAAGCTTACTCATATATTTTTAAATGCATAATGTGACTATTTAGATTCAATGGGTACTTCTGGAAATGAATACAAATTTTATTTTAAATTATCAATATTTAGGTAATTTAAAAATTTATGATAAAAAATTATAGATGTCTACTTACATATGTGTGAGGTAGTACTTAGATTTTAAAAATTATTTGAGAGGGTGAATAAACCATGTAATTGAGGGGGACAGATGACATGTAAATTAACTCAAAAATAAGTAAATGTGGGGCATGTCCCCATGCATCAGAAAGGCCCTCAGTAAGAACAGGTGTGTGTGCTTTCAAGTACTGCCAATAGCTCATTTCATAGTGGCTCTGTTTTTAGTGTTCTTGAGATTCTTAATTAAGATTTATCCTTTCCAATCTCATGGAGAAGTATGATTCTGAAAAGGTACATCAAAGCTGTGTGACATTACCAAATGTGCTTGCAAATTTTCATGGGTTTTTACCCGAAGTTACATTCCTATTTTTCTTAAAATAATAATAACTAGCTTTTATTAAATGCCTGCTATTTTCTGAATGAGTGGTTCTCCTGAGAAATTGTTATACTTGAAAATTCTCATACCCCAAACATATTGAATAAGAAACTCTGGGCATGGGGCCCAACAAATTAGGTGACTCAGATGCATGCCAAAGACGACACTACTTACCAAACATCTCACATGGGGCCTTGAACATAGTAGGCATTTAATAAAAATGAGCTGCTATTACCTTTTCAATTGCTCCTTGAAAGAGGTTTTCTAGTTAATTCTAGATTCTTGGAAGAAAGAGTTCTATGTGTTCAATTATTTACAGGTTATAATGACATAACATGTTTAAAATCAAACTCATTGTTTCCTACCTAAACAGATGTCTGCCTTCAATTTCCCCTTTTCTGTCAAAGGCAAAAATAAATACATAAATCTGAGTGTTCCAACCAGAAACTGACCTATTGAAAGACCATACTGGGTGATGTCAAGTGCCTCTAATTCTGTACATATTTCTTCTGTGAGCTGCTTCAGGATATGAAGTTCCCAACCTCAAAGTCACTTTACTGAGTTAAGAAATTACATTCACAAGTCTCATGTTAGAATTTACATCTGTTTTGGGGAGAAAACATTTATTAATGCAAAAGTATATCAGGAACTAGAGTAACTAGAACTCACCTGGTAACCCCCCCCCCCCAACTACCCCATCCCACTCCCACACACAGTCTGTGTTATTGCTGCTGCTCTTGCTGGCAGAGATGATGACAAGGGCATTTTGCTAGAAGAAAGAGCTGAGCAAAGAATCCAACCAGCACCTATTGCATGGCCCATAGTGAGGAGCTGTGCTTTTAGACACTCTGCTTCTACAGAATTATCTAAATATTACCTAAATATTGATAATTTAAAATAAAATTTAGGTTCCTATTTCTGATGTACCCAATGAATCTAAATAGTCACATGCATTTTAAAATACACAAGTAAGCTCTTCTTTAAAAATAAGAAAATTTGCACCATTCCTTGTTTTCTTTGAACATATATTTTTATTTCCTCCATAGTATTTGATCACCCATCACACTTCTTTGCAAGAATATACATATATGTTAATTTTTTTAAAGATTTATTTATTTATTCACACAAGCACTGGGGTACAGGTCAGAGGTGTGGGGGGTGGTGAGAGGATTCACCACAGAGAGCGGGAAGCAGAACAGGCAGATCAACAGAAGCACACTACTGAGGGGAGCAGCGGGCACAGCAGGAGAGGTCCGCTGTGCCATGTGGGTCCCCTCCCTGGCCGACAGCAGGGATCGAACTCGTGCTGCAGTGGCTGTGGTTTGCTTCATAGTGCGTTGCTTAACCCACTGCGCCACCAGGGAGGCCCCATATATGTTAAATTTTATCCAAGAAATATGTATCTGAATTTAAAGTGAGTTAGGGAAATGAATGAGCAACTTGCTAAGTTCCCAGGCACAGAGAATATCAGGTTTCATTGCCACATCACCCTGGAAGAGGCCACTCACTATTTTGCCCTAGTACCAGGGAAGTTTACGTAGAATTCCCTCATGTTCTTCACGTCAGGTCAGTCAGTTGTCCAGTGCATCCATTTTTCCTTTGGATTCTTCATTCCCATTGCCATCCTTCAAATTCTAGAAAACTACTATCAGGATTCTACCTCTCATCTCAACCTGCATGCAGTCTTTCTACTTATTTTGTCTTTGTAAAACTCTATATTCATCAGTTTATAATTTTGCAAAATTTTTAGTTTGTTACTGGCTTAGTGCAGAAGTAGTTTTATTTCAGTCACTCCAAGAATCACATAGGTAGGATGTTTTAATACATATTCCTAGGCCACATTTTCTGGGGTTCTGATTTAGTTGATATGGGTTGGGTCCAAGGCTCTAAATTTTGATAGTATCCACCCAGATGGTAATAACCAGGTTTTCCTTCTCTAAAAATCATATTCTGAAGAACACTGTCAGTGTATTACATCCAAATTCAATTTATCATTTAAGGTGCTCCAAACTTTACTTTATCTGGCCTACCCTTATATAATAAAAGTTAAATGAAGGCGCATCTTTAGTTATATGAATTGATAAGATAAGCTTTTATATACTTAAAACTGATGAGTTTTTAGAGACATATTTCAGTGGATACCATGTTGAACGTAGAAAGCTAACCTAAATCAAAATACAGACGTATATGTATCTGAAAAGCATTTTCCCTCCCTTTGGAGAGACAGCAAACTGGAAGCTTGAAAGCGGAAACACTATAGTACAAAAGTATGGTCCCTGAAATATGAGCACCTACTCCAGAGAGAGGGCCATTAGTTTATGAGAACTGGATTCGGAAGTGAGTATTTCTTTACAAAACACAATCCATTCATTGCACGGTCAAAGTTGAGTTTTGAAAATCTGAAGTTACGAAACTTTGAAGCGAATAAAACTAAATCATAACATCATCAATTTAAAAAACGATTTTACAATGAACTTCTCTTGAATGAGAAAGATTGATAATTTATGCATTTTAAATTAATTCCAAAAACTCATTTTTCTCTTATATTCATTGTTAAAATACTATATTTTCAATAAATAGAAAATGGGCATATCCTGCCTATACAGCAATTTATTGTTTCTGCCAAAAACTGTGAGTTGAGTTATATGACATTCACAAAATCTTGTCGAATATTCTTAAAAGCAAACGTGACCAGCCTTTATAGTAGGAGTATGCCAGAAGCTGTGTTCCTTATGAACCAGCGCCACTGAGGAGGTTTTTTATTTTTTTCTTTTTATCACTTTTAGCAATTAAAATCGACTGAAATGTTGGAGAGTAGGCACAATTTCTTAGATGTGTCATCCTTGCCAGAATTCTTCTAAAGATTCCAGAACTCTTAACTACCATTTAAACTGTTTCTTTCCACATTTACCCAAGTATTTTATATTTACTTTCCAACTATCATATGATTATCCTGTGCCTTGATCTCTATGATTCTATAAATTTCTAAAATTTTTTCTCCTACCTCCATTTAGGTGGAGAAAAATCCTTGGAAGATTAAACTTGTCCAGCTATAGGTCTTTTGAACCACAAGGGGGCGCACGTCACACGGAAATGGCTTGAAACTGGCGTCTCGGAGCAGCAATTAGAAGCTCAAAAGTGATGTACTCTTTCAACACCAATTCAAAAAGCTGCCCTAATTCCTGTCAGGTTAGGTTCTTCAATTAAATGAATTCTTATCCTAGAGGAAAGGGGTTTATGGGGCCTGTTTTAAACTTTTGAAAGTCAGAAAGAGAAAAATGACAGTCCTTGAATTTGGACCTTGAAACAGGCAGTCTAGAAAGATTTTGTCAAAGTGGTCCAAGGGCTAGCAGCAGAATTGGCTGGCACTTAGTTATCAGTGCAGAAGTTCAGGTCCCACCGCAGGCTTTCTGAATCAAAACCTGCTTTTTAACAAGATCCCCAGGTGGTTCGAATACATTGTACATTTAGAGAAGCACTGCTGTAGATTACTGAGCCAACCTGTGACTTAAACTTTTATGCCTTCATTCTCCCTTTGCTACATCATCCCCACCTCCCAACACAATGCAAAATTGAATTTACCTGTCCACTTCCCTTGATCTGTTAGAGATACATGGTAAGATTTTTTTTTTAGTGAGAATGGTTTTTATTTTTAAAAGCACTTTTTTCCCTGAGGCTATTCTGTAGTGTTATTAAACATGCAATTGAAATGTTCTACTTAGTCACAAACAACCAGTCATCCCAAGATTAAGAAATTTTTCTTACAGTTATGGACTGGGGCTGAATGGTGTCCAAAATGGTTGTGTGTTCAGTCAGTCCAGGCAGAAAAATCTATAAATTGAGTCAGAAGTGTCAATCTGGTAGCTCTCTGAAGTATGGTCTTTAACCTTCTCTTGTCTTGGTTCAGAACAGCTTCCTATGCCAATGACCCATTTCTCTGTTCTCTCAAGACTGCCTTCCCCGGGGGGAAATCAGACTGTAACATATAAAAGACCAGCTTTTAATTTATCTTCTCTTTGTTCCTACTTGTCCAAAACACAAACACACACACATACTTCTTTCCTCTTGAGCTAAATGTAACTTCAGCACTTCTCTTGCCTTAATGTGTTTTCCTAATTAGCTTTAACATTAAAACCAGCTGCTACTGCAGTGTTTCTTACTTTTATAAAGCATTAGAAGATTAATTGACTCATTATGTGGAAACAGGAGGATATAAATTTAGGGGAGCTTTTTGTTTAACTTGGGTTATAAATTGCGGCTCATTTTCTTTATTTATGTTTGCCCTACCCTTTACATCTCCCATAACTAAGCCATTTTTGTTTCGGTGTTAGTCTTATAGATGATCATTTCTTTGTTTCCTTAAAGTGAAATCATTTCTAGATACTGGCTGCTGAGTCAAGACAAAAGATAAAAAATGTTGTAAAAACCGCTTGTATAGTTTCTGCTTGTCGAATAGGACTATATCGGGAGCCTGAGGAACGTACTGTATTAACTAGCTTTAGATTTCAATCCTAATCCATGGGTCTGTATTAACTAACTTTAGATTTCCAGGAAGTTCTCTAACCTCTCTGAGTGTGATTTCCCTTATATGCAAATGGAGCTAAAGTCAGTTCTCTCCAGCGAACAAGTAACTGTAACAATAACATGAGTTAATGTATGACAATATGATTTATTTTAAATGTTCTATGAACATAAGAGGCATAACTTTCATTTAATTTGCCTTATTCCATTATTGAATTATATCTACATATATACCTAATGTAGTACATCCAGACATTAATTAGCTTCAGTAGGGAAAATTTTCTGGCCTACCCTTCTAAATCCTAGAATCTTGACTAAAACAGCTATGCGGGATTCCTGTTGGGAAAAATCTCTATTTTTTTCAACAAAAATAGAAAAAAAAATTTAACTTTTCAGTTAAAAGTTTGTGTTGTTTTTTTTTTTAACTCAGGACTCCACAGAAGCAAAAGTAAATTTAGATGAGAATTGGTCACTATTGAAAGATAACATATGAAGGCTTTATGTATAAATATGTACCTTTTTAACATATATATGCATTAAATTTCACACAATACTACAAAGTTTTTAACTTTGTCTCCTTTAATCAGGGACTGGTGGACTCTTCTGTGACGTGTAACAAAGAAATGTGTCAGTCTCAGCCTGGTTTCGATTTTCTTGTGTTTTCATTCAGGTTCTCTCAGCCCATGAACCTGTTCTGTAAGATTCAACCACAAATAAATTCTCAGCTGTTCTCTGTTGCTTTTGTTCTGACTTTCTGTATATTCTAATCAAACTGACTTCTAAGGATGTTTGCTTCATCCCAAACGCAGGCTGTGATTTACTGATGATCTGGGAAGCGGCATTTCTGAGTGTGTCTCTGTGTGGTGCTGTACTGTCATCTGTGTTCCTTTAGCCTGCTAAGTGCTGCCCAGGTAAAGGAGACTGGATTTTTAGCAGGAGCGAAAGACTCCCACATTTCCCTGATTCATGAGTTTCATGGCTATATGCCACTCACTGATTATAAGATGGCCACACCACAGAGAATACCTGATTCTACATACTCTTACTTGTTTTCAAAATGTTCTTTCTTTTCAAATCTCTGTTAATTAAAGAAAGAACCTGGAAACACCACTTCTGTAGTAGAATTAACTATGAGAAGGAAAATGTTGTATTGTTATTGGAATAACATTGATTTATACATGTGCCTTTATTAAGTGTAATTGGATGTATAGTCACATATCAATAGATCATGAACAAAATTGTTATAAAAAAACAACTTGAAAGGCCATTCATTTGCAATATTGATCCCTATATCAGTCTCTCTTCTTTGAATGTTTTCAAAATAATTTTTATTATTTCTACTAAGAAATAGTACCCATTCTTTTTTCTGAAGGGTCTCCAGTGGCAGTGGGTGGGTCTAGATCTCCAGCTTGAAAGTATTGACAGTATTTCAGAAGTTAACATGGTAAGTTTCTCCGTAAGATTTTTATTTACAGTGATTTCTCTAACTATTCATATCCATCCAAATGGCAACTGAATAAAAAACTGTAGGACACATAAAAATTCCAGGAAATGCCTAAACAAAATCTTCTGACCTGTGACATCTTGTTTCAATCTTAGAGCTAATGTCCTCCTAGTCCTTGTTATTATTTAATTCATATTTATTTCAGTTCAATATCAAACCTTAAATGAAACTTCCTTCATTTTAACCATTCTGTTTCCCAAAGGGAATAGCTTTAGTTATAGTCACTGCTCAAAAATGCCTTGTTCAAAATGCTCTCTAGTCCAGACACTTCCTAGACTGAGCTAGAGAAGCAAGTTCTCATTTCCCCTCTCTTGGCATAATCTTTAATTTCTCCCAGAATGACCTAGTCTGCATCCAAAATTCCCGTTGTCTCCACCCTGAAGTCTTTGAAAAGAACCTCATCCGTCTTCCCTAAAGGTCAGAAACTGGACTGGTTTTTCCAAGTGTAGTTTGAAAACACTTTCTAATTAAAAATAACCCCAGGGTTGACTCCTTTTGGTTCTCGTTTATCAGTGTCCCACCCTGAATTCATTTTCAATTCCTTTAGATTTTCTCTCCCTTTCCTCCCCATTTGCTGCTGAGTCTTCTCCTAACAGTGCCAGGCAGCAGTGACAGATGCATCACTGGCATGAGCCACTGCGTCATTTGACTTCACAATGACCCTAGAGCCGGACTGAGCAGCTAGTCTATGCTTATAAAGCTGTCCGCCCCGCACAGTTCTCGGTAGAGAGGTGTTATGGTAATGGACGGAGTATTCTGTTTACTCACCCTCACACTAATCCAAAACTATCTGATGATGATTATCCCAGATTAACCCAGAGCAATAATGTAACGTACCTCTATTCTGAAAATAAGGAAAAAAAATCATGTTCATAATTAATTGGTGACTTACTTTTAGTTTACTGAAACTCTTCAAAGTTGTATGTGTTGGCTGAAGAAAAATATGAGTTCTGTTGAAAAATAAATAATAGTAAGAGGTAAATAATTGTGAAAGGCAATCCCGTTGTCATGGCCCACAGACAATGGCTTATAGGTGAAGCTAGGAGTGTTTCTGTTGGAAAAAGAATGTTAAATGTTGGCTCCTGAGAGCCAATCAAAATTCAAATTGTTGACAACCTTTTTTTTTTTTCTAATAATGTAATGTTCCTATAGCTTCGCTCCTCATCCTTACCTGCTTACAACTGGGATACACGTTATCAGTTCAAATCCCTGAACCACACGGAATCAGAATCTCCAGGAACCAGGTTCTGAGGAATGTGCCATTTTAACAAATTCACAGGCTGTTCTCTAGTACCTAGAATTTGAGACATTCTGTACCTTGGTTCAGTTTCTCAAGCTGATCATGGTGTCTCTCCCAAGACCTCTGACAACTCTAACAATTCTGTGCCCAGGTTTTTGTGGGACTATGGTTTATTCAACTTCAGGGTCCTTCTTTAACAAAAACCAATGTAACTTTATATCCATAAATTTATGGATGAAATCAACTGTAAAAGTGAATATTTATTAGAGATGAGAAAAGAAATCAATATTAAATACTAGACCAAGGAGTCTGAAGTCTCTTTAGGTGATTTATCACAGTCCTTATGTAGAAATGTTCCCCAACCCATACTTCCCCAATGTGAACATCCTGTAATTCCCAGACTTATACACATTCACTGCAGTTCAAGTGAGAGAGAAGCTCTGCAATCTAAGCTTACTAGTTTCAGCTAAGCCTATCTGATAATATAAGTCATTCTCTTTAAGTCTGATCTCCTCTCTTAATATGGCCATAAACACCCATGGCAATCAATCCAAGACTTACAGCATTAGTGGTATTCGAAACCATATTCCTCCAGCCTCTGGCTCGTCTCTTTCTCTTTGCTTAGGACTTGATAGTGACCTTTATCTCAAGCATTACTGGAAAGATGAGAGGCTCTCCCTTCCTAGCACAACAAACAAAAGTATGACTTTGGATCATCCATTAACCAAAGAGATTTGGGTGCCTGATTTTTTTTTTCTTTTTGTCCATTCCAAAACATCCTCCTTCCATGATACAACTGTGGAGAACATCTTGCTGTGTATGGACTCCGATAGAAATGTCCTTTTCAGTCTCAGTAAGGAGGGCCACCTATCTTTGGCTTTCTTGGACCATAGCCATCCACTCTGAGTTAGTGGGTCTCACTTCAGAGAAACTCACAATATTATTATCTGTTTAGTGGTACTGGAGATTAGGAACAAGAAGAAAATGTGATTTTTTCCTGGTTTGTAAGATCTTAAAGAATGGTTTCCCAGTCTAACTATACCCGCTCCCAGCATGTGTTAGAGAATGACAGGATGTCAGGTTGAATAAATAAAGTAGAACTGAATTATGAGAATCCTTAAAAGTCTGGCACAAATTTATAGGCATACTGAACTGCCTTTCCTCTTCACCAACTCTACCCCACTCCTGTACCCCACCAACAATCTTAGGGTCTTGGATTAACTATATAATGTTAACTATCTCCTTCAATGTTCATGGAAAAATACAGTCATCATCCAGGTTCCTACTGATTTCTTCACTTTACCTTTCATTTTTTAATTCAAAATATTTATTCTGACACTGCTATAAAGCCCTGCATTTTTAATGCACCATATATTCTTTTAGCCTAATGACCCCTGTGCATACTGAGTGGCTTATCATAGGTAATTCTAAAAGCATTTGGTAAATATCAGCAATTCAATTATTTTCATGTCTTAAGAGTCCCAGAAATACTGTAGTATTTCTCACTATAGAGTCCCAGAAATTGTAGTGAGCTTTTGTGGCTTCACAAAACATATTCAGTGTCTAATGTCTGGAACCTGTGGAGGTTACCCTGTGTGGAAAAAAAAATCACTGCAGATTTGATTAAATTAAGTAACCTTAGGACAGGGAAATTATCCTGGATCTGGGTGGAATCTCAGTGCATTTGTAGGTTTTCTTGTAAGAGAAATGCAGATGAAGATTTGACACATGGAAGAGTAGAAGCCTTTGACTATGCAGGCAGATTTGTAGAGAGGCAGCCATCAGACAGGACTGCAGAAAGTCACCTGAAAAGGTAGGAAGCAAATAATGCAGCCCTGGTATTCAGTGATAAGAATTTCAGACTTCTGGCTTTTAGAAATATGAGAATAAATTTTTGTTGTTTAAGCCACTGAGTATGTGGTGATTCAGTACAGTGACAATAAGAACCTGACACAGATGCTTTTTGTTCATTCAAAACATCTTGTTTGGGGCCTCACTAGTGGCCCAGAGCTTAAGTCTCTGCACTGTCACTGCCATGGCCTGAGTCTGATCCCTGGCCAGGGAGGTGACCCACCTTGCGCAGCAGACCTCTCCTGTCCACCTGCTGCCCCCCTCAGCAGTGTATTTCAGCAGATCCGCCTGTTCTGTTCCCCACTCTGTCTCTGGTGAATCCTCTCACCCCCACACCTCTGGCCTACACCCAAGTTCTTCTATGCAAAAAGAAAAAAAATTAAATTAAAAAATCTAAACTAAATAAAATAAACCTTCTTCACTTCGGTAGTAAGGAACTGTTACCAGATTTATAAAGGCTGTCTATGTTTTTAAAAATGCAATTAAAGGAGCATACTACTTTCAATATGACTTTGAAATCAGGAGTCACAGGATGTTATTAAGTACTGGAGTCAAGCCTCACTAGGATTTGGAGACAGAGGAGCTGCTTCTGGCCAAAGAGTGAACTGTTCCAAATTATTTTCAATGAAGGGATGTCCGTTAAAGGATTAACTCTGTGGACTGTCCTTACTGTGCATGTTCCAAAGAAAGATTTGGCACTTACCTGACTCCTGGGAGGTAACCTCTAAACTTTTGGAATATCCTGCCTGATAAGGACCCTGGGCCAGGCCAGACAGTCTGTTCTAACAATGGGATTGATGGCAGGGCCTGCGGTCAAAAGGTATCAGTTTGACGTCAGGAAGGCCTGGAGACTAAGGTTAGCCATACCTTTGTGACCAATGCTCACGGCTCTGGCAGCTTCTGTGGCTACAGATACTCCATGTGTGTTGTCATGCCTCATTGCTGGGAAAATTAAGTGCTTTCCCTGTAAATCCGGGACGGAATAAAATTGTTGTCTGTGCAGTTTTTTCAACTGACAGAGAGAGAGCTAATCCAAGCCCAGAGCCAGGTCACCTGATTCTGACATAACCTGCTGACAAAAATTCTCAACTTAAGCAGACTCCGCTGAACTTGTATGTCATGTGGGTCCCAGTTTAGAGCTCCCGTGTTTGTCTCTGCAAAGTCCATTTAGCTGGAATCCCCTCAGGGTGTAGATCACCCTCTATACCTGATCAGATGCCTCATCCTGATGGCCCTGGCCTGCCTTCAGCAAGAATCCTGTTAGCAACATGTAGCCAGAATCCCTGGAAATTGACATTTCCTCTGAGTAATTTTCCATCCCTAATCCCCTGCTTCCTCCTCTTTGGCTATAAATTCTCACTTCTCCTTGTTATCATGGGGTTGAGTCCAATCTCTCTTTCCTACTAAAAATCCAAGGACTTTTTCCTTACCATCCTTTAAATGGTGTCATGAATAATTTTTTCTTTAATGCTCCCCACCTATTTCCTTGGTCGTTAATTTATGTGGACCAGGAGGTAAACTCAAAGACTTCAGAGGCTCTTGCAGCTCTAAAGTACTAGCAATGTGCCAACATGACTATGTTTGTGACAAAGAATCATCCCCACAACTCACTGACGGGCATTTTGCTGCAGGACTAAAATTCAACCCTTGGAAGAAAAAAATGATTCAACTTCTCTGATCAGTGAGGACACAGTGGGTAGGAGAAGCTGTTGCTTTTGTTTTTTTGCAGACTTGCTAAAGGACTTTTTAGGAACCTCTGATCTGCTATGGTAAAAACCAAAAGTTTTACTTTGAGACAGGATCATAGTACAGTGAGCCTCTGCCTGAAGCCAGGAAAATCTAGAAGGATATAAAATTCGAAAAAAAGTCTATCGGTATGCAAGTCTTTTGACTTAATAGCACCTGAATTATGTATTGTACTCATAAATCTGTAACTGAAAATGCTTTGGGCTTTTCCATCAGTCTTAGAAAGAGAATTTCCTCAGGTAAACTTGTTTAGTGAGGGAAACCTTTACCCATGAGTTTTACTACCACCATCCCAGTCTTTTATTACTAGACATTATTTAAGTTTGGGTCTTCCAGAAAGTAGAAAATAATAAGGTCTGCTCAAAATTCTTCTCACTTCAAAGTGTGTTTTTCTGATAATAGCAGAGCCAAGAAACATACAGGTAGCTGACCAGGACGTGAGGATCAGAAGCAATTATTAGAACAGGAATTTATGCATTAACACTAAATCTTAAGCAATTACCCTGCTTTCCTGGTTTACTTCCTTGTATGTTATTCAGATCAAGTGCCTGTTTTGCGTGATTCTTGAAAGGCACACAAGACAGGCAAACACTAAGAAAGTTGCTGTGTTTCTTGCCTGTCTGACCACGTGGGTGAGAGATCTGCAGTTTTGTTGTCTCTTTATCGGATCACTGTTTCCGGCCATGTGCTTTATGGATTTTAGCAGTTTTCCTTTGGACACTCAAAATTGTTCTCTGGAACTGGAGGGTTGTAAGTCTTGTTCTCTGGTGGAGAGAGCACATGTAATCACAGCATACCATCACGTATTTGCTTGTAAATAGGCATATTCCTAACAAGTAATAAAAACAAGTTTAAGTTAAATATGTATGTTCAAAATCATTGTTTTTGTTTTTGTTTTGTTTTGCCCTGTGGTTGATGGCAGATTGTCTGTCCAGTGAGAAGATTCGGGGTTTCCACAAAGGTATAGAGAAAGTGTACCTAAAAAGGTGTGTTCTTGCCAATGTTATTAACATAGATTGACAAAGACTTCAAATTTGGAAAGCTCTGGAATTCATGTTCTGGTGTGAATCACAACCTTCCATTTCTTGTACGTGGGTTCCCCAGAAAAACTCAACTCTGGACATGTATCCCTTCATCAAAGCTACTAATCTGAGCCAGCTCCCCGTCAATCACATTGACACACCAGCTATTTTTGATATGACATCTTAAAAACTGCCATTTTTCAGAATGTGTCTGAGACACATACTGGGAATCTCCATGGACGTCTCCTAAACAGATGTTCTTCCCCAAAGCCATGAGAAATTTTCTGTACAGCCATTTGATTTTGGAAGAAATTTTTTCTTGAGTCACCTCACTTTGGAATTTTATGCAAGGGAACTACAAAACAGTGACTAAAACACCCACGCTCAGTCCCGTGCATGTGAGAAGATGCTGGGGCATCTCTCAAATGCACACGGTGCTCTCAATGTGCGCAGCTGTCTAAAGTGTTTTCAGTGATCACATGGGTACACAAGTAAAATCCCCATTCTATGCCATTGCCAGGGCATAATCTTTGGAGATTTTTTTCTTTTGGAGACATGATCATAGCCAGTTTATTGGTAAGTATATTTTTTGGCACCCAATATATAAATGGTCATGGACCAGGCATTAGGGATACATAGCTGTATTCAACATGGTTCTAGACTTTGTGGAACGTGTAAAAGTTTATTCTAATGCAGGAATATTGTTTTCTTGTCTTAGATGCCTACAATGAGAAGGATCTAATGCTATACTGGAAACAAATCCCTCCACACTGATGATCATATTTCCCTGTCTCATTTCTTTGTTGAGGAGTTCAGTGCATCCAATGGGTTTATTTTCTGTAGCAGCACAGGTACAAGTATTTTATATGGACAATTCATCACATTTATTGAGCATCTACTATATGCAAAGTACCACAACATGTACAGAGACCTACATTTGACTAAGAACATCATCCTCTCTTGTAGGCAGCCACTCCACCTTTCCAATGCACTATTCCTCTCCTCTAGAGGTAGAACAGCCTTTAACTAGATTCTGTGTGTCTACTGTTTGCTCCTGCAGTCTACTCTTAATATATCAGATATAGCAGACAGTGTTCTTTTGAAAAACATAAGCATCCCAGTCTTTCTGTGGAAAATATTCCAGTGTTTTTCCATCCCACTGGCAATAATATTCAGGCTTTCTGACTTCGCCTACAAGACGCTACATGATCTATCTCTGACCTCACCCACTACCCTGACTTTCTACCACATCTTACTTGCTTGTCCTCATCATGTCTGTCTTGTTCATGTGCAGACTTTCTGCTTTGGCCTTTTCTTCTTTCTGCCTGGAATGCTTTTCCTTCAAAGTTTTCATGACCAGCTTTTTCATATCACTCAGGACTTTGTTCACATAGCATCTCCTCAAAGAGTATTTTCCTAATCATACTCTCTAAAATAGGCCCCCTTCCTCACCATCCCCTTTCAGTATGTATTCACAGCCTATTTTAGAACCAACAGTTTAACTAATTGACCCAGAAGAAATGCCCTATTTCTCTCTATTATTTGTTCCACATTACTTGGGACTTAGCAGATGATGCTATTAATTGCAATGTTTATTGCTTTTGCATATTATATAAGTAACACTAATTTTTTTGATCAGTGATATACCCCAGCCACATAGTTAAATGAGCAATAATTAATTGTTGAATAAATGAATAAATAGTAGATGATTTTAAAAAGGATTCTGAAAACTTCAAAGAAAAGGTCTTTATCATCCTACTTCTTAAAATAAACTGTGTAATTAATTTGATATGTTTTCTGCTCCTCCTTTTCCTTGTCTTTCTCTATATAAGTAATTATAGATATTCTTTTATCAGGATTTTCAGTGCTTATCTCATAAATTAGACTAATATTTAAGCAAAAGAATATATGTAATGAACAATGATACACATTAGAGTATAATTTATTTTGTTAAAAATAATTGAATATAATTAAATTAATTACATTTTTTAATTATATAACTTATACTTTTATATATGATTGCACTGGAGTTTACATTTAAAGTATACTTTACAGTTTTTTTACTTCAATATTGTTAAGTTGAAATAGTTTTTGCACTTAATAAATTGTGAGCAGGACTTTGCAATGCTTGATGATACTAAGATGTGATACATAACAAGCATAGAAATCCCAAATTATTATTTCCTACAAGAATATATTCTCCCTGGTGGTGCAAGGGGTTGAGCACCGCACTGTGGAGCTTCCACGCCACTGCAGTGGGAGGCCAATCCCTCACCAGGGAGGGGACCCATGTGGCACAGCAGACCTCTCCTGCCTCACCCACTGCTCCCCTCAACAGTGTATTTCAGTCGATCTGCCTGTTCTGCTCCCCACTCTATCTCTGGTGAATCCTCTCACCCTTCGTGCCTCTGGCCTGTACCCCAGCTCTTGTATGCATAAATAAATAAAATATTTTTTTTTAAAAAGAATATATATTTTAATGGTAACAATGGCATTTCTTCAAATTTTGAAGCACATTAATATACACCCATTGATACATATCCAGCTATCTTCTTGAAGTTAAATTTCACTTCCAAATTATAGTTTCACTGATAAGCCATACCATTGGCACCACTATTTGTTTATTTGTGCTGTCAGACATTTTGAGCCCTGCCAGGCAGCCTCAACTTTAGCTGATTTTTATATTTTATGGTCATATTTGAAAATTTGTCTAAAGGCAAACAAAATACTTGCATTGAAGAAATTCTCCTCAGAGGGATGCTTTTAAGAATTTCTAAAAGAACTAAAAATTCAATTGTGATTACATTTGGTTTCTAAGAAAAATGAAAAAAAAATTAAATGTACATGGCTTGTGTTGCATGAGATGGAGTTATCCATAATAAATTTAAAAATTTAAAAGCTAAGTTACAAAATTAAATTATATATATATTATATATTACACACAAAGCATATACATATATAAGACATATATGAATCAGGTTAACAATAGATATCTTTGAGAATTGGGTATAGCTTTGGGAGATTTTCAATTTTATTTCAACATTTCTGTGCTTTCAATTGGCTGCCATATGCACATTTTTAATGAGAATGGTTAAAATGGGTGCTAAGATTATTTTAAAAATGCAAGATAAAGTGCTTTGGTAGTCATATTTAAATATCAAGTTAATAATCATGTCTGGGTTCGTTCAATCATTTTTTATGTTTCAGAAAGATAAGACTTTAGAAATTTATTTTAGTTTACAAGAAGTGAAAATTCTGCCTCACATTAGCCATGATTATTAAGCATGGTCTCCTGAGAGCCAAACAAGTGTTTTTCTCATATTAGTGTCCCCTTTAAATATATTAGCGTTGTTGAAACTTCAGAAAGCTACCATAAAGCCAGTGAATCACTAAAGTAGTAACAGGTAAAGTTTATTGTACACACACCAAAGATACAGGGAACACTTAAGTAAAACGTGGAATGAGGCTCAGGGGCATTTTGTCAACAGCAGCTTACACAGTGAGGGGCCAGTCACTGTTCATTCTCACAGTGATTCGTTATAACATCAGACATCTCCTGAATGATAGGAATTGTCCACTGGTCACCTAATATCAGTGTTGGTAAATGGGTTTTTTGAATGCATAAATAAGAGTTAGTCTGTCAAAATAAGCTAAATAAGGCTTTGTTGGTGTGACTAAACTATTTTGTCTGCTCAGGGAATTTTTCAACCAATTTGTTTTTGGTTTTAAAGACTTTATAAAAAAATTAGTTCTTCATTCCTCCCATTATAATTATCACCAGAACTATTAATACCAAATCAGTTATACATAAAAAATTTATACTTTTTGTCTGGTTACAAGAGCCAGAAGTATAGTTATCATTATGGAATCTTAGTTTCCATTTTGTAGCTGTACCACCAGATCCTTACTTTTTGTCATGGCAATTTTAACAAGCAGGTGAGGACTTCTGCTCTCTCATCCCTTTCAGTGCCCTCTGAAACTCAAGTATTAGAGATTTACAAAGGAAAAAGAAATGACTGCTGCCCCCGTGGGATGCACTGAACAATTATTCTTTAGTAGCATGTTATAATGGTTTAAAATACTCTTTCTGAAGAAAGAATACCCAAGTTCAAATTCTGACTCTACTAATTAACAATGTGATTTTGGACACCTAGCTTAATCTCAGTAAACCTCAATTCCCTCACCTTTAAATTGGTTTCATTATATTCTCAATCTCTCAGGATTGTGAGGATACATGATTTAATACATATAAGTAACTCAGAATATGATATGTGCTGAATAAAAGTGGTAGCTATCATAACATCTTCATCACCACCATCATCACCATTTTCATTAGCAGCATTATCTTGTTCCTTTCAATACAGACTGAGATCTTAGCATTAACAAATTGTTGAAGGGGACTGTCTGAAGGTGTAAAAACCTTCTTGAAAAGGTAAAACCATATACATTAGCAATGTTGTTCTTTATGAAGTACCTTCAAGGCTTTTCCTGATATTTTTTAATCTCATAATAATTATAGGAAGCTATAATATCAAAGATAGCATTATTCCAATCTGTAAACATAATCAAAATTCTCTGTTGCACACAATTAAAAGAAGGGCTTTGACTGGTTGGTGATGAATGGTGACTGGGCATTTGACAATGGGCTTGGGATGCAGTTGATATGCAGTCACTAAGGTGACGAACTGTGTGCTGGAAGACTATATAGGTTATACTGATTTAAAAGAAAAATTGAGTTGGTGGCAAGGAAGGGAGGGAGGAAATAGGGGAAAAAAGCATTTGTAAAGTGAAGGGCACTCAGGAATATTCTTGAATGAAGAGGATGAAGATAACAGTGCACATCAATCTGTATTCATAACAAAGACATTTATAAAAGAAGCAGTAAAATAAAGTAGACTGTGACATAGATAATACACAATACTGAGTAACTTAAAATATGTATATTTAACTTTAGAATGGAATATGTAAAGTATTTCTCATTACTCTTGGCAATGAAAATGATTAGTACTGATAGTGATAGGTAATAAAAAGTCAGGTGATCTGTGCCTAATTGAGAATAAAATACCTGGAGCAGAGTTAACCTAGAATGCTAGCTATACACCTTAAGCCAAATGCCTAAATATTTGCCTGATCCATGTAATGGGTTTGCCATCTTCAGTTTCCTGAAAAATTACACTGAGACTAGTTAAAGCATTCTCTAATTTAGCAACATATAGAAAAATAAGTCTTACCACTGATTCAAAAAGGTGTATTTTCATTTTTATTTGTCTTATTTCAGTAAAGACAACAAAATTGACATCACAGTGATTATGAAATAAAGCAAGATACTATGAACCAGAATTGTATGAGAAAGAAAATTGAAAAACAAGAATAAGGTAATATATAGACTCCAGCATGTCATTAAAGAGTTGCACACAGAGAAGTCCTATTGATGGGCCCCAAAATTGCCTTAAACTGCTTTACAGCCAATGAGAAAAGAAACCTGATCAAAATATGTGTGCAGATGCGATCACAATTGATGCTTTTGAATCAGTGCAAAATAATAAGTAGTAGATGCCTGTATTGTAGTAAAAAGCAAAGAAATATAATCATCTGGTTGTTTTTCTGAAGATTTATCACTGATATCACCCATGCAATTTTGAAATAAAAATAATATATGAATATTCCTTTTCCTTGTCTTTGAATCCTTTGCTGTCTGATCCTAACTAGAATCTAGTGACCTAGTACCTACTGTGAATCCTTCCCTTCGGATAAAATGCTTCATTTGACTGCTTATTAGTGCTAACAGATAGCTTTTTGGCTCTTTCATACAGTCATTAGCAATGTACTGAAGTCTTGCAGAAACATTGCAAGCACATTATATTTTGGAGAAAAGTCACTAAAGGCCAGTTCACAAATATAATTACCATTTATTCCTGAATTGCATGTGTGAAACTTAAGGGGATGTTTGTGTCACATAATTAAACTTAGTTAGTTCTGCAACTACTAAGCAAGCACCAGACCCAGGTCCGGTAAAGACAAGTGAGCATTCCCAAAAAGCTCGGAGTCTAAGAAGCAGTCATTTCACTGTATGTGGCTTTTCCATGAGGAAATAGGTTCTGATGAAAATCTTGGCTTTTTCTCATAGGTTGGTTCAACAGGCTTTTCATCAGTTTTGCACTGAGGAGACATATTTTCTTCATACTACAAACTTATTTCCCAGCTTAAGTTGATGTTAATACTCTTCGTGGGTTTCATTTTTGGATTGACTGAAGAGCTGTTCCTGCAAGAGTTTCCCTGGGTAATTCCTTCCACATCTTTGCGAAAAGTTAATATGGAGAAAAGGTCAAGTAGTTAAATAAAAAGGGATGATAAGAGGGAAAGATGTATGGTTTAGTAGGGATAACTAGAGATGCTATCTCTAGTATTTATGCTGACACCCTTAAGGGCCAACTGTAATTCAGCACTTTCCTTGGGAACCCAAACATTAGGTATGAAGTGACTGACAGGCAGCTGGATGATAATAAGGAGAGAGGGTGGCATTATGAACCATAATCAGTCACACTTTACCAACCTATCTCTTATCTCCTTCAGGAAACCTCCCTATTCCTTGCCCAGCTCCATTTTGCTTTACATGACAAACCCTTATATCACAGAAGAACCTTCAAACTAATTCACAATATAATATTGGTGTCTTAATAGTCTACTTCTTGGGAATATGTCTGAACTTAGACATGTGAGTGCTAATTAAAATTTAGGGCTTAACCTAAATGCCAAATCAAAATCAATTACAGTGAAACTTCAGATATTGTGACACTTTCATTGGCAAGAGAATTTCAGGTAGAGAGACAGCAAGCTTCATTAAGTCACCACACAGATGTGATTATTTACTTCATCTAGCATTTTCTATACCCCATCACACATACTGATTTATGAGAACCATTGAAGACCCACATAGAAGTTACTGAGCTGGTACAAAGTAGAAACTGCCAAGCTAAGCATTTTGATAACATGTTACTTAGTAAGAACCCACTAGCCTTTTTGGCTGATTCAAGGCAGCACAGCCCTCATTTCTAGTGATTTCATTCTTTCATCTGTAACACTCTCTCTAGAGGATAGATTGTTATAAGTGATTTACACTCATTATAATGATCACACAATTCATTCCTGAAAGGGTGATTTCTAAGTTAATGTTCACAAATTATATGCATACTTCAAAAGATCATTTGAAAGACATAAATGGTCATTAATATTAATAATTTGTTCACCTCTCTCCCCTATTAAAAGCTTCAATCTACAAGCATTTGAGATTTGATTATATCCAAGGGGGGAAAAAACATCTGACTGAAAAATTAAATTATTGTGGCTGTTACTTCACAGCGGAGCTTCTGTGCCCTGACCTCAATACAACAGTTGGGCAGTGGAGACCCAAACAGTTGACTAAAGACACATTTCCAGTCCTTGAGACAGAATGAAGAAGGCATTCAGTATCTAAATCTGATTTTCAGTTGAATTCCTAAAGCTGTCTTCTCAGAGCTTACATTTTGAAAATGACAGCTATAGGAGCTGGTTGCCTGGCAGTTTGGGCTGAGTCAAGAATGCTGAGGTGCATTTAAGTCACCCCTGAAATCCTATGCTCTTTGCAACCATCCCCCCCATTAGCAGATGTATGTAAAATAACATACAAGTCAGAAGTGTCTCTCTTCCCCAACCCCTCCCTTAAATAAGGAGAACTACAGTGTTATAGTTTTCTCATCCTTTATTTCCTGTACTCAACAACCCCTCCTCCCCACTCTATTTTTATTGATCACTTTAAATGGGGGAAATCTTAGTACAAGTATAGTGAATTAATTTTACTAAGCATCCTCTTAAAGAAAATGACTGGTAAAGAAAATCGGCTCCTAGAAAATATAGATAACATAATTCCCTTTTATTGGCTCCAAAGTCATCAATTTAAAATACGTGATGAGGCCTATTTGGCTGTTGCATAAATTTTGTGTTCATTCTAAACCCTTGTTTCATCCACTGAGCCCCATATTACTGTCTATTGAAAAAATCAAGTTCTATCTTCTGTATCTTAAAAAAACCATCAAGAGGGGACATTTCAATTTTTTGGAACTAATGAGATAATCTAACTAAATTTTTACCAATGAATTCTTGAAGGCAATGAGAATTTTGACCTGTTGAAAAGTACAGAATACCTTCATACTTCCTGAAATAATCCTATGCTGAATTTTATGGTGTGTCTTAGAGACACACCACTATGCAGGTTGATTTATATCTAAAAAGGAAATTTCCTTCATAGGTCTAGAATGAGAGACAGCAGGTTAATCTGTGAAAAGCCCAAGTTTTGCATTCAGAGAGAAAGATTTCAGTCCTGCTCTTTGTCTAAATACTTAGCCACTCTCAGTTCATATTTCTTTTCTGCAACATGTGGCAGTAATATTTACCTAGATCTTCAGGAAGTAAACATTCAATAAATCCGAGTAAGTTTTATTTAATAATCTTGGGTTCAGCTACATGTACACCTGTAACATTAATAAAAATTCCACATCTCCATGTTTGTGTAGCAAAGAATGCAAAGAGCATCCTCTGGCATGCAGATCGTTAATATTACAGTTGTGGGAAGAAAGCAGCGACCCTAAAAGAGTGACCTGTGGGGTGGTAAGAGCTGAAATAACATTTATGTTTCTTATTCTGGAGTTTCCATCAGTGTGAAGGTGAGATTCCAGGCCCTCCCGTGGTGATTGTCAAATTGTCAACTCGTGTTGGTCTTGATCAAACAAAAGGAAAAACCTCATTTGAAATTGAGTTGTCACTGCCTTTGATATGGGCTTCCCTCGGTTGAGAAGCTTGCAGAATTACTATAGGAGGGGTAGAAATGTGTTGGTAAAAGCTGTCCACATGCTGCGTCTGTACATTTAGGAGTAAATCACAGTGCTTCTCCTGCTGTTCAGTGCTCTGTCTGTTGACATTAAAATGTCCTCACAACTTATAAAAATCATTAAGGATTCCATTTGCACCTCCCTGATGGGAATTTAAGAAATAAAACCAGGCCAGTCAATGTACATTTCTAATATTTACAATACTATACTTTCCCTCCAGGCAATACTCTTACAGTATACCTCTAAGAATTTAGTGTAGACACAGAACAGCTCTCCACAAGGCCAGCATTTTATTAAGGAAATCTTGGAGTCACTTCTTTCTCTAATTACCTTCAATGTTCATGCCAGTGCATTAAAAAGGCAGGAAGAGAAGCAAAAGGAAAGGAAACCGGAAGGGAACAGGAAGGGAACAGGGAAGGAGGGGATAGTGGAAAGGAGAAGGTAAGTGAGAAAATTCATTGGTGTTTCAGTTGCGCAGTAAGTATTTACACTGAGTGGAGTCATTACCGCTCTGCCATTCAATTCTCGATTGAACTGTTTCAGTAACAAGGAACAAAGTAAGAGCAACAATGAAAGCCTTTAAGTATTTGATTTGAGAGAAAAATATGGAGAATAGCAATCTTTTATGCTACTAATGGAGAAATAGCCTTCCCCAGTGAGTGAAATATTAAAGATGGACACAAAGACAGTTCCTTAACAGTATAATTTGTGAAATGATGTGGAAGGCTAATGGAAATGGTTTGGAAATTTATTTCACAGCAGAATTTTTTTAAAACTGAATACATTTTACTTTTCTCAGGGGGTGAGAAGTGCCTGGTGTGAGAGCAGGAAGCACTGAATCTTAAAGACATGTCTGTCCCTCAGGTCTTCAGATGGTGGGAAGGAAATATTATGGACAATGGGGGTGGTTACAAGAAAAAAGAGTGGAAAGAGAACGTTAATGAGAACTTCTTGCTTAAATGCAAGATGTATACTAGGTTAGCAAGGAGAGTTCTCCTCCTGCTTTGTTGTGGAAATGTATCCCCTCGTGTAATCCAGAACTGAATGGTTATGTCACTGTGTCGGTCACTGTTCTCACATGTTCTGACATGGAGGAATCACTCCGTCCATGGTCGTCTCTGGCATAAGTGCCTCCATGCCCCAGGTGTCCTACACCATGGCTGTGGATGTGTACCTGGGAGACAGCTCCCTCTTTGTGTTCCTGTCGGTCATTGAGTAGGCAGCAGTGAACTACTGCACACGGTGGAAGAATGGAAACAGTTCGAGAGAGAAGGTACTGCCTTACTTTGACCATAAGATCCCATTTGGAATGGGAAAAGACTCTTTTCATCTCTAACCCTCCCCTGTATGAAATCCATGTGCTATGGCAAGATGCATGTCACAGGATTGTGACAACATAAATAGAAATTTAGTCTCTGCTCCTTGCAAGGTGATTTCCAATCAACGTCTTCATTCAGCTTTGCCAGGAATTTTTGGTGTGGACAATTTCTCTCAATATGCCCCTTTCTGCTGACTTGAATGGAAGAGGCTGATGTGCAGACCACACCTGTGAAGTGGATGATGATGATAGCAGTAATAGCTAACATTTAATGAGAATTTATTGTGTATTGGCATTGTGCTAACCACATAAGAAATATTATGTCATTCAATTCTCAAAGTATTCCTGAGAGCTCAGTTTTGTCACCCTCATTTTCCAGAAGTGAAATAGGAGCATACGGGTAATAATGTGGCCAAGGTCAAAGAGCTCAAGAGGAATCAGGATTTAATGTTGGGTCTTCCTGATTCCAGTGACTGTGCCCCTTAATCAAGAGGTCAATTTGTTTTTCTCCACTAAGAGGCAGGATTTATTTTTCCCTCTTGTCATTCAGGACAGTGGTAGAACATAAAGGGGGGTTCCTCTGTGGACAGTAGATTGGGAATATAGTGTCTCTGGAGTCTACTTATCACATGTTTCTCGTGGCATCACTTAACAAAATGGATTGGCTTTAACTTCATTTCATGAAAGTTTGGATGCTCTGTTGTGAAAACTGACATAAGATACTATATTTCAGAAATCTTTTGATCAAATTATTCAAATTAATTCATTTGTTTGCTAGTTTACACTTAAGAGACCACATATATATGACACATATATATATAAATATAATTTTAATCAGATATAGTCACATTCATTTAAGAAATTCTCAAATGAGAATTTATATACACCCAAAATATTATTTACTACTTTTTACACTTCTAGTAAGAACAATTCATACTTTTCAGAGTGTTTTTATATCCTCTTCCTTACTGAACCCTTATCTCAGCTCCTTGATGCAAGCCTTGCAAAGATGGAGAAGCAGAGTTTAGTAAAATAATAGTCAAAGATAAAACCATGAGACCTGCAATTGCATTTTAGATAACCTGTACTCCAGACTGACATAAATTTGACCCACTGCTCTCTGGTCCTTGATTTCAAAATATCTACTTCTCTTTGTCCCCATTTGTCTCATAACACATGTATCTATACTATCTGAAATTTTCTTCATTTGATGCTGTACACAATCTTTCTGTATACCAAAAGCATAATGCCAAAGCCGAGTTCTTTTCATTTTTTTAAAGATTTATTTATTTATGCATACAAGAGCTGAGGTGTAGGCCAGATGTACGTGGAGAAGTAAGAGGATTCGCTAAGAGACAAAGTGGGGAGCAGAACAGGCAGACTGACTGAAGTACACTGCTGAGAGTAGCAGCAGGTGAGACAGGAGAGGTCTGCTGCACCATGTGGGTCAGCTGCCTGGGTGGGCATTGAACTCATGCTGCAGTGGCTGTAGATAGCTTCATAGTGCTGAGACTTAATCCCTTATGCCACCAGGGAGGCCCAAGCACAGTTTGTTTTAAAAATTAGTCTTTATTTTTAAATTGGCATCCTAATGGCAAAATTTGATTTCATTAATATGTAGATAGTAACAAATTTTTGTAGTGGAGAAACAAAAGGTATCCTTTAAAGAAGCTGTCTTCTTTAAGGCACTAATATCATTTTTCTTAGAATAAAGTGGTGTCTGGTGAGTAAATAGTAATGTTCTCTGTAGCAAGAGAAACCACTGAAGAGACTATATATTTATTCTAACTTCAAACCAGTTGAATATATTATTAAGATTATTGGCTATTTGAAGTTATTCAGGCTTGGTCTGCCTTCATGTTTACTTTTTCCAATTCCATTTTATTATGGATAGCTTCTCTAAGTAAAACAAAAAGGGACAACATAAATAGAATTCAGGTCCCTGGTTAACTTACGAACATTGCAAAATAGTTTCTATGTCTTTTGGATTAAGTATTAGGTTAAATTTTAGGTTTAAATATTAGGTTTTCTAGTTCCTATGAACCAAATACCTTTATTAGCAGCATTTACTCTGCGGTCCCCAATTTGATTCTGAGTAATTTCATCTAGTAGTAACTTGTTCATAAATGTTTGTTTCTAAACTTCCCTACAGATTGAGAAGTGATTATATTTTCTCAGAATGCAATTAGTAATAGTTATTTTGTAAACATAGCACTGTACTGACAAGAACTGCTATCTTCTACAGAGTAAAATCTTAAGAGAAAAATAGTTTAGATTCAGTCAAGCTCTGCAGCCAAAAAGCATCCACAAATTCCTCCTCCCAAAAGAAATATTAGTCAATTTAATGTTGTTTAATTGGGCTGTGATAGCATCATTTACAGGTACTTTTCAGCAAAAATGGTAAGTCTTGGAAATTTGCATTGCAAAAGAACATCTAAAATCATTTCTCACACCCACCCTAAGTTTAAACATAAGTGGATCACCAAATGATACAGTTCTGGCTTTGTGACTGGGCATACTGCTGTGTTTTCTCTAAAGAGGAAAAATATATTGAAAAGCAAGTCCAATTGACTTATATTGTTCTTCTGACAAGTCATACTCAATTTCAACTCACAGACTTATGGCAAACAATTCATATTACTCAGAAGCAAAGGGAAAACCTGAAACTATTCCCTTCCGGAGAAACATACATTGAACATAGCAGGCCAGGATTTAATTAGAAAATATTGATATTACAGTTTCATAACACTTATTTGTATCAAGCTCAGATATCTCTATGGATATAATTATAAGCCTCCCTAAATTCCTATTAAAAATAAATCTCTAAAATGTTTCCCACTTATTATTAAATTGACTTTTAATCAGATACCAAAGACAAAACAGAATTCTGTTCTTTAAAGCAAGCAAAGCATTTCTAGAATTTATTGAAATTAGTTTTTAAAAATTTGTTTGAATTTTAATTCCTATTCATAAAAATAGTCATGATTTAATAATAAAAGTCTTTTTGTCAGGTTTGTGGGATGTACAATATTGTTGCAGTTCAAGTCATGGCCTTCAATGGCTGTTACAGTTATGGTGAGATTGACAAGGGCCAGACTTCCTTTTCTCTCCACTCAGCAGAGGATTCCACTCAATGGCAATCAAATTTGTCTTGGATAAAGAGAAGGTCCCTAGGAAGACATGTTGGTAGAATTATTCTGAACAACAATTATATCATTGATACCTATTCAAGGCTATTATTTCCCATTGTGTATATTGTATTTCATTTGTTTTACTGGGTATATATTTATAAGAGGAATTCCTCATATATAAAACTTGTCTGGAGTCAGAATATGTTATGAAGATACTCTGGAAGATACCAGATTGAAGTAGGAGTTAGGCTGTCAACCTCCCCTGGCCTATAGAAGATTTGAAAGCTGGTTAATTTACATTTAGGTAAGAGTCTGAAACCTTGAATAATTTTACTCCACAAATAAGAGCCATAGGCATGCATATTCTGGAAAAACACATTTTATAGGAAGGACTTTGTGACCACTTTATCTGAACTCTCCTTTCTAAATATAAGTGTTTTGTATTTAACTAAGGAATAAATTTGGACTGTAACAATAATTTAAGGAGAGTTTGTTCCTCAGTGCTGTCTCAGAGCCAGATTACCTAAGACCTGAATCCTCCTAAGGAAGATCATCTCCGTCAAGGTGGAACCATGACGCCCCCATGGCTGAGATTCCTATGAAGAACCTTCCTCTCTGATCTTCAAGCAAGTCTTTTATTTCAGTATCAAGTTTTATGATATTGAATCCATGGTATACAAGAAATACCTACAGCCTTCCCAACTTAATGTTGAATTAACACTTCAGTCTTCAGTGATAGCATCTTGTATTTTTCAGATGAGGTGCAGCTTTCAGAACTTTTCAGAAATTATTTAAATAGTTCAACAGATGTTTATTTACCATCCACATTTTTGCTTTCTGGGGTTGAAATAAGGAAAATAAATTAACTTCCAGTATATTTCCATTTATTTCACCATAAAGTGAACCAAAAGATTTGAATTATTTAGTGTCAGGTGAAGAGACAAATATCTTTGCTTGCTTACTGGTGGTATTGGTTTTGGTTCTCTGCTGTCAATGACATGGGTTTCTTGAAACTTCTTTACCTCTTGGGTGCAAAAGATTTAAAGGCAAAGTCTTTCTCTATTATGACTTCCCTTAAGGCAGGCTTATTCTGGATACTTCATTCTATTTTCTTAATACAACTTTTCCAGTTCTTCAAAACTTTCCAAGGATTATAATTTTCTAGGAAACTGTCCAAAATTGAGCTAATATAATTTTTTAAAAAATCCTTGTCAATTTAATTGCAGATAAACCATGTAAAATTTTAAATTACTTATTAGTATTTAAGCTTGACTTTAGAGGAATGTATGTCCATAGAACTATATTTTCAAAATATAGGTTAACTTCTTAAGTGTTTTTTTTTTTTTGGAGAATTTATAGCTATTATTTAGGCAAAATACTCTAGCTATAAAAATACTCACATTCCTGATTCTGACATACTCTGTTTATGGAGAACAGACAAATCTGCTATCAAACAGAATAAATCTGTATTGTTACCTTTGTATTTAACTAAGGAATAAATTTAGACTGTAACAATAATTCAAGGAGAGTTTGGAAAACTCTGGTTCTTTATACATAGCTGTTTTTCTTCTACTTTGAACTATAACATTCAGCTATCTAATGCTTCCTCTAGGCATACTCATTTCGCATTTTATATTAAATGCATCACTGAACATGTTTGGCAATGTAGGCGAGAAGACTAGGTTTCTATCATACCACACAAACACTCAGCATTCCTCCTGAGGAACATTAACGCACCATCGCTGGCCAATCAAACGTAACTTTTGTTAATGTCTAGAAACATAGGCATTGTGTTCTCCAGTAATAAATGTCTAAAATATGTTCACTGCTCACGGGAATTGTTAGAGCATTCAGAATGAGCTCCCAGGTTTAACCAGTTTTCTTCTCAAATCTTGTAAAGACTGCGAGGACCTAGCTGTTCCTGTTCACTTCATTTTTACTAACAAGCAACAAGATTTCTGGTTCGGTTATTATTTCAAGAATGGAAATCAAAGTTACTTGGGAAATCTATGAGTGATAGAAAGCCCGTAGCAGTTACTTCAGCTTTGATTTTCACTTCATTTTCTGATCACAACTCAGAACAGACTGTGTGTGATTGTTCACTTAAGGATAAGCTTGGATAAAATTCAAGTTTCCAAAAATAAACTGCTTTTGAGGCCTCCCCAGTGGTGCAAGGGGTTAAGCACCACACTATGAAGTATCCACAGCCACTGCAGCACAAATTCTATCCCTGGCCCAGGAGAGGACCAACATGGTGCAGCAGACCTCTCCTACCTTGCCCACTGCTCCCCTCAGCAGTCTATTTCAGTCAATCTTCCTGTTCTGTTCCTCGACTCTGTCTCTGGTGAATCCTCTCGCCCCACCCCCCCATAGCTCTGGCCTGAACCCCAGTAGTGTATGCATAAATAGACCTTTAAAAAAATAAAAAATTGCTTTCTAAATTAAGAAAAAACCAGGTCTATAAATTTTCTACATATAGAAATGACTTTTATAGGAACTGCTGTGGAAAACCTATGAAAAGATATATTTAACCTTTTTTTCTAATTATAAAAAATACAATTTTTTTAAAAAATTAAAAAACCCATTGACAAACACCCATTCAGAATTAGTAAACATTTTAATGTATATTCTTAGTTTTTCTATGTGTAACATATGTTTTTCTGACAGAACTTTTATACATATTTAATTTACTAGTTTAAACACATGCTATGTCAAACCTTGTACTGGGGATACATTAAGCAAAATTAGACATAGTCCCTGAATTATTGAACTTATTCTTTTTGGTAATGCCTATAAATTATGCCATTTGTAGTCAGATTTTCTTGTCTGGATTATAAACAATTTTCCTTTTTTAAATTTAGATCCTCCACCCATTTATTAAAATTTATTTTCTTACATCAGTGTTTGATTTCCCTCCTCCGATGTAGTCTGGGTAGTTCTCTGTCACACAGCACCTGTAACCCATCACCATAGTCCCTTATGATCTTCCCTCCCCTGTTTTGACTCATCTTCCTTCCCCTCCCCTACTGTATGCCTATGTCTCTGGTCAGCTTGCCAGTTTTGTCTTTTTCCTAATTCTTTGTTCACTTTATCTATATTCTGCAGATAAATGAAACCATCTGATATTTATCTTTTTTCCTTCTGATTTACTTCGCTTAGCACAGTTCCTTCCAGATCCATCCATGTTGTTACAAATGGCATGAATTTATCTTTTTTGACTGTTGAGTAGTATTTCATATATGAAATATGCCACGTCTTCTTGATCCATTAATCTGTGCTGGGACATTTAGGTTGTTTTGGTATCTTGCTCTACCCCTTTTTCAATCTGGTTGTTTTCTTGTTGGATTTTATGAATTCTTTATATATTTTGGACATTAACCCCTATAAACAACTATTTTTTCTTTTTTTTGAAATGTTAAAATTTTATTTATTTATTTTTCTGGTTGCAGAGCAATAGGTACACCACTAAATAGCTGCACTTAAGTTTATTTGACACATTGTATGTGTCATAACATAACATCCTATTGTATGTTATTATAGTGGGTTGCAATATGTAACATAGATTATTTAGAAATAAAAATATTTTAGAAATTAAATTTTTAGCTGTATTCAAATTTTAACATCTGTTATCTTTGTAAGTATCTGTTTGCCATTAGACTCTGCCATGTCAGATTCATTCAGCTCTATATCCAGAGGCTCCAGGATGTAGATTACTGTCATTGAAGAAAATTTGTTTTAGTTTATTTTCCCCCAAAGCAGATCTTTCAATCATAGATAGATAGATAGATAGATCCACTGGCATTCTCTTTATATAAAATAAGTTTCCACAATGTATCAAATACTGTATTAATGCAGTTCTAGTTATTGAAAACCTGCTTCTTCCCATGATTGTTATTGCCACCACATCTTTGTAAGGAGGAGAGTAACTGAGATTGCAAATATTTGCATAGGAGTTACTATATAATCATTAATTTAAGGTTACATTATCTTAATCCTTGTAGGTGGTTAATTTTCATGAGAAAGGTCTATCATTTTGTATTGTGCCACTTATAAACCCATTCAAACCACACACAGAGGCACAAAACATTTTTTTAACAAGGAGACTAATGGTGAATGGAATTGCACCTAACTCTATACATATTATTAAGGTCCAAATTCCAATAAGATTAATCAAAGTCTTCAAGGAAACAACAGAAACAGTGGCAAGAAATTGCTATTTCAACTACAAATCTGTACCTGGTGCTGCTGTTATTTCCTGGCAGGCCCTTAGGCAAAGCAGTCAGTTCCACTCCAATTACCTCATTTGTAGAATGGAGCCATCTATTTTTTCCCTTGTAAACATTGCTTTCAAACATTTCAAAGAAAAGGAAGAGGTCAAGGAAATCCAAAGAAGCAGGTAATCAAGGCAGTCATTATCTAGAAAGGACACAGTAGGTCTCATCTCAAAGTCCGTGAGAACAGGGTTATCATTTTTCAGAATACAAATTGGTGGGGGATTTCTCAGTTCAAGCTTCTTTTTGGGAACATTGAGACTCAGATGATACTCAGCAGTGTCTGCTGTTCTACTTTTATCTGCCGCTGTCTTGTAGTGCTTTCTGATTAGTAATTGGGCCAAGTGTTGGAAGAGAGATGTCCAACTACTGTATGAAACTACAATAGTTGTCTTTTCATACATTAATAATTTGTTGTAGGGAATATTGGACTAGATTTTTACTAACTAGGTCATTTGAATGATGAGATATTACTTTTAATCCTAAAATCAATACAATTCATTAAAGAATTATAGAATACAGACCAATATAGAATTACAAAAATTTGTTTTCTACAAGAGTGCCCCAAAGGCTTTTTACAAAATTGTGCTGCAATTTGATCACTTGCCTTAGGCAATCAAAAGTAGATGACATTACAATGTCATTAATGACTATTTTTAAATCTATTGTGAAGTAATGACCTTCTGGATTTTGATAGACAAACCTGTGTCTTTGAAAAGTGACTTATAGGTTCTAATATTTCTAAGACTAGCTAACTGAACCAGGCAGCCTAAAAAAGGAAGTGCTCATGCCCACATTCATTTTTTCCTCTTACCTCTTCAGAGAAAATTAATGCATGTGCTTCAAGTGCTTTGCACTTTACAGAAGTGTTATAAACACAAACCCACACATCAAATACATTTTTAGAGCAAAAACACACCCCAAAATAACTGAGAATATATTTTGTTAATTAGTTTGTATCTTGGTGAGGTCATATTTAAATTAAATGGTGCGTCAATGTGAAAGGACCCTCAGGACCTGCTAAACAGCTTTTTAGTAAATCTATACTTTAGGCAGACAGAAGATAAATAAAAGGTTTTATGAAAATGAGCTCTAGCAATTTAATGTGATTTATAAAGATAATTTGAATTAGAAATAGAAGAGAAAAATAAGTTACAGGAAAGACAAGGGTGGAAGCTAAAATTTTGTGGTTAATCCAGAAAATGAATTCCTTAAAGTACTATGGCATGTATATTGGGGGAAGATTTGTAATTGACTATAGAATTAATTATATTTAATTATTTGGAATGATATCCCAGTCTGGATTAATGCTTGTTACATATGCTCATGTGTTTACTGAACCCGACCATCAGAAACAGCTACTGGTCTCAATCAGCTTGACAGAATGAAAGACTTCCTTTGTGTCCTCTGGCTGTCTACTGCAGGCCAGAGGTGGCTGTTGTTGCCCCGACAGCTGGTTAGATCTAGAGCCTCTCCGATGCTAACATTCAGAAGGATGAGTCAAAGAGAGTCTTAGGCCTAAATTAAGTAATTGCTTTGTTCTTTGCTTCCACAACCATAGTCACAAATTATTTCCAATATCCTTTTAAAACAGGCTGCTTTCTGGGGGCAACAAGATATAAATTGCAAAGCAGCACAGTGCAGCATTGAGAGCCTATGGAAAGACGATGACGGAATCTGGACCCCCAGTTCCCTAAACTTGAGCAGCTTGCTTCCCTTCTCTGGGCCTCAGTTTACTCATTCATATAAGGGATAGTGTAGCCGACTTCCCCAAATCTAGATGCTCATCCTGCCTCCCCTTATAAAGAAAATACCAGACAAACAAAAAGAGATTTCATTTAATGGAAGACAGAAACAAGCAGGCGTGGATACAGAGTCGCCTTCGGCCTGCCAGCGCCTGGAAGCACCCCTTAACCTCTGACTCCAGGAGGCCAGGGGGCGGGCGCCTAGCCGGGGCGCCCCGCCTTTCCGCGCTCCCACCTCCCCGCAGTGTCCCACCCCTCCGCACCCCACTTTCTGTGCTCCTCCCACCCGCGCCCCAACCTGCCATGCCCGGCCTTGCCCCCCCGCGAACTGCCCTCCTTGCTCCTTCCCTTCGCGCCCCGCCCCACCGTGCTCCTCCGCTCCGCGCCCCGCTCCTCTGCGACCCCGCCCCGCCGCGCCCCGCTCCTCAGCGCCCCGCCCCGCCGTGCTCCGCCCCTCAGCGCCCCGCCCCGCCGTGCTCCGCCCCTTAATGCCCCGCCCCGCCGTGCTCCGCCCCCCAACGCCCCGCCCCGCCCCGCTCCGCCCCTCAGCATCCCGCCCCACCGCGTCCCGCCCCGTGGCGTGCGCACGCTGTCCCGCCCCCAGCCGAGGCAGCCACACTGGGCTTGGGGTCAAGCGCAACAGGCCGGTGAGTGGGGTTGGTCTGGCCCGCTGCTCCTCGGGTGGCGGGGTTCGGGGGCTTCTTCCCGGAGCTCACGCGCGGGCTGGTGGAGTGGACAGCTGCCGGGGGTCCGGGGCGGCCGAGTCAGCTCGCGGCGCTGGCGGCGACGGGACCCGGCACGCGCGGCAACGTGCTCCACGGCCCGGCCACGCGGGTGAGGTGGGCACGCCGGGCCTGGCGTTGCTGGACCCGAGGAGGGTTGTGAATGGCCTGGGCGCCCAGAGTAGCTCACGTGCTTGGCCGGGGGTCTCGAAACGGGAGGAGCGCGAGGAAAGTTTGGAGGTTTGCCTGGCAGGCCGAGGCGGGCCTGGCCTCTAGTGGCTGTTCGGGAGGTGGCCACCACGTGGGCTGTGCTCCCCGGGCGTCGGGTACGTTTGCTGGCTTGACAACTGGGACACCCTAAGCGGGGTGCGGGCACGTGGGGGTGCGGGCTCGTGGGGCTGTGCCTCTTTTCTCTCTTTTACCGGGACTTGAAATTTACATTTTACGGGACTAGTTCATTTATTTGGCAATATTTCCAGAGCCACTGCGGGATGGTTGGGTTGTCCAACAGGTTAATGATAACACCAGTTTGTTAGGTGTGTTTTCAGAAGTATGGACCATGGACTCTCATCTGCATCTGATTCTGCCACTCATTGGCTGTTAATTAGGTGTAGGCATTGATTTCACTGGCCTCCTCTTTACACGGGAACAGCCTGATTTACTCAGCTTCTTCCATCCCTGTCTCTCAGGCCTCCTTCATTGCAAAGTCATGGTCACTAAAATACACGCTATTCAGTCCATATTCTTACTAAACAAGAACTGAAAAGAATGCCAATCAGAGCATTATCCACAGGATGCCAGTTATTCCTCTGAATTGATAAGTGTTTCCGTGAACCAGATGTTTTATTTACATCAGACTAGACACCTTGATACAGACAACAATTTTTGTCAGTTGTGTGAAGTGTATATTTAATTGAGTTGAGTTTGACTGTTGTTCTCTGTTATTGGAACCAAAATTTAAAATTCATGTGGAGAACTTAAGTTAGTGCAGGTCTCTGAACCCGTTACCAGAAGTGTTAATCCAATAAGACCTAGAAATTTGTGTGTAGACAGGGTTCCTGTGGTGACTGAAGAACACTGCAGTTTAGAAAGACATGCCACCTCCCTACTCTGGTTGGTAATTTTTACCTGATGCCTGAGTGTTTTAGCGCTGACAATACTGTTAAATGCCCAAGAAAGTAGCTGCATTCAGAAGAATCCCCATTAAATGAACCATTTGTTTTCCCCAACTCTTGTACAAGGCTTTTGAAATTTCCTCCCCCTAAAATTAATACAAAAGATGTAAAAGGGAAACAATTCAGTCAGCAGGCATTTCTTGAGGACTTTGTGTGCCACGGCCCGTCGCAGGCTCTGGGAATATTCAGATAGTTGTCCTCTCAAGAATCCATGTGAGCCTTCTTGTCAATAAATATTACTGCATAAGAAAAGGTTACACACTTAAAAATATAAAGGCTGTGCTGAATTTGCTGACCATAGAATGTTTCCAATATTGATTTTTCTTGAAGCATTTTAATCCTTCAAAATTCTCTGAGCAGTAACTAAAATAAGAACTGTTGAATCTTTTTACTTAAAGTTTTGCTTTTTAATGCCAGTTGCAACTCACACTGGAAACAGTGTATAAAAATAGTTACGGGAATATATATGTCTACCATATAAAAACATTTACTCTAATTTCTGTTTGGGTGGTCTGTGAAGTTAGGCAGACTTGTATTGGTCAGTTTTTCTTGACATCATATTTGCTTTTGTTAGATTCAAAAACACTCTTTACTGTTTGAAATTGTGATGAATTTTACAGCTGTAGTATGTTTAGTGTGGTAGCATCGCCCACACCCTCTTAGAATATGGGTAGTGTGAGAATCAGAGAAATAGTTAATTTGCCCAATAACCTCTAAGTTAGCTTCCAGTTAACTGAGCCACGAATCATTTCAGTGCGAACATAGAGAATAGTAAGTGGTATAACATTTGGCAGTATAACGAATAAAATTTGTATTTTAACAAAGCACTTGTTTTGTAATATTGGTGTTGTTTTGGTAGTGATTATAGATGGGAAAATGCTTTTAAGTTATTTCTGCTTAAGAAGTATTTTGTATACTTAACCATAGGTTCTGATTAATGTACTTATACTGTATTTATATATTGTATTTAAAGAAAACAAGCTTTCACTTTCACAATCCCTTAAATTGACATATTGTGAGGGATAAGAGATGTTTGACTGAAAATTAAATCACTTTTTCGTTATAAATACCTTTTATGATACCAACCTTCTGAACCAATCTAATACTTAGTTTTAAAAAATAAATACAAGTGTTTCCTAGGTTTCCTAGGTTTGGTCAGTTAAGACTCACAGGTGACTTATTACAGCAAAAGGCACTGGCCAGGCACTTAATTGTTTCAGCAACTGGTTGTGAAAACACATGTGAAATTGCTAATGTGGGGAGTTCATTAGATAATCAGTGCCCAGGCTGAGGTATATCAGAATTTCCAGAAGGAAAGCAGGTATTCCGTATATAATCACGTTGTACAACTTAGGCACAGTGAGTTGCTCTTATAAGCTACTGCTGGTAGGAATCCTCCTGAAATTTTAACTCAGAAGTCAACTACAAATTGGTCTTTCAAAGGATAACAACTTCTGCACATGTTCCCTTTGCTGAATCTGTCCATATCTCCTTGAATTTCATCAAGGAGAGTAGCAATACTTTGTCTCATGGAAGCCTTGCTTCTTTAGTTGAGAAATTAAGCTGGTCTAACAACTTTAAAAGGAGGAGAAAACATTTTTAAAAAGTCTTCATTGATGACATATCTTAAAACACTAAAGTTTATTTCTAAGTGACACCTTTATCTTGCCAGTGTAAACTTTTAGTATCAGTTTGTATTGGTTTTCCCCCATTGGGCCCTGTTTCACTACCAAAAAGGTACTGCGTTTTCTGAAGGAACTGAGCTATCTATGGACACAAACTTTAGATGCTAAAAAATGAGGCTTTTAGAAAAGTTTTGTGTTTTGATGTTTCTACTTAATTTGTTTACGTTACATTTGTGATGCATTCTAAATGTTTAATTAGTTCTTGCAGTGTGTGACAGATTGTTTCAGGGTGCATGTTTTCCAGGATCCATCTCTGTTACCTTAGCCAGTAAGAGGAAATAGAGCTTGAGAAGGAAGGTATTCAATAGTTTAATGTGTTGACAAACTGAGGAGGGTCAGCAGACTCATGTCAGAAAGACTACATTCCTGCTCTTTGCCAGAGGGTTTATCCAGAGTTACATGGGGGTAGAAGAGGGAGTGGGCAAGAGTCTGCATGTTTATCCTTGCAATCAGTAGATGCCAGCTGCTTTCACCATCACCTGATGGTTAGCAATCAGAATGTTATCCTCCAAATGATGTTCTTTTCCTTGGGAATGTAAAGGAGCTAGGAATGCTTATGTGGTAGGGCAGAAAGGGAGACTTTTATCACTGTATCATAATTTTTTTATCATTGTGTCATTCTTATCCCACAGTATTGTTGAAATACAGCTTAGTTATAATAACAATATAACACCAGAAAACAGTGTAGTTTCAGTTCTGATAGCCCAATAACATAGAAAACAATAACATTTTATTAATAAGTCACTGGTCTTGGAGAGGTTGCTTTTTATCAGCATAGTAGTAACCATTTTTGGAGAGTGGATGACTTTAGGAATTTGGTAAAAGCAATTCTTCCCTACCCCCTTTCAGAAGAAAAAAAGTTATTCAACATAGAATTTTGTGGTTTCAAGAAATTCATACAATTTGAAATACCGTTTATGAGGCTCAGATGAAGGACACACACATTATAGAGTGACGTTGAGGTAGTTCTGAGAAAGACTTGGCCAAGCTTGGGCATGTCCCCACCTTGCTACTTAAATGTTGTGGACCAACAGTGGCCGCATTACTTAGGAGCTTGCTAGAAGGTCAGAATCTCATACCCCACCTTAGATCGAGCTACCCACATCATATGTGTACACTGAAGTTAGAGAAGTGCTGTTACAGGTTGGTATTTTATTATGTCTTAAAAAGTTGTGCATTTTTAAAAACTTGGTATGCAACTATCTTTAGCTTTCCATTTTCAGCCTCTTATTTCATTAATGGGGGGGCTGATAAAATGTCAATTTTCAGAATAAGCTGAAATTTGGAAGTAAGATTCAGGCAGAGATTGGGAGCTGGGAGCTTTGTGCTCCATTAATCTCATGATACCTCTGGTCCAGGACCCTTTGGTTGCCCTTCTGAGCAGCAGGTGGTGCTGTGCTGGGCATTTAAGGTAATTCTCCATCAGGGGTTTATAACCCCGTACATTTAATTAGATTTGGGATCTCATACTAAATGAAGCCAAATTCAAGACTTTTGATTTTGCTATGTTAGTGGCCATAGGCTGAAACTGTAACTAGGGACTGGTGAGGTTCTCAAATTAATTTGGATGATTATCCCTTCTTATAAACAGATAATTCCACAGCTTAGTGCTGTGTACAAGAAAATAAGAAATCATGTTTTCCTTTAAATGAATAGTGTTTGAGGTGGAATAATTTCTTGAAACAAATGCTGTTATTTTAAGATTGTATCCCCCTATCATGGAGGAAATAGCATTGACTTATAAAGAGTTCTCATGAAGGCGTGATATCATGCATATTGTTTGTACATAATGTGCTAGCCAGTGCTGGCACTCTTAGTAAACCTAACCACATGTGTTGTGTTCTTTTGGTAGGTTTGCAGGTCCTCCTTGCTTTGTCTTGAAGATAGAACAATGCCAAAGAAAGTGAAGACTGCAGGGAATGGGAAGGAAGAGGGGCCTGTTCCCTGTAAACAGGTGAAGATGGAGGCAGCTGGTGAAGCTTTCACTTTAAACTTTGACAGCCCTAGTGGGCTGTTTGAAAGTTTAATATCACCCATCAAGACAGAGACTTTTTTCAAGGAATTTTGGGAACAGAAGCCTCTTCTCATTCAGAGAGATGATCCTGCACTGGCCACATACTACCAGTCACTGTTCAGGCTATCAGATCTGAAGAGTCTGTGCAGCCGGGGTATGTACTATGGAAGAGATATAAATGTCTGCCGGTGTGTCAATGGGAAGAAGAAGGTTTTAAATAAAGATGGCAAAGTGCACTTTCTTCAGCTGAGAAAAGATTTTGATCAGAAAAGGGCAACAATTCAGTTTCACCAACCGCAGAGATTTAAGGTAACAGGTTCTCTCCAATGAAGAATCCTCACATGTATAAAATGCTAACATTTGGCCAGAGTTTAGCACAGAAATGAACCTGTGGTTTTATGATTAGCCTCCTGCCAGTTTGAGAGGAGGTGCCACCTGTTTCCTCTCAGGCTTTCCAACTTTGGTGATTCTGTTATCCTTTTACTAAACTGTTAGAATCTCCAACAACTCAGGATGGATACAGGTACCATTGAGCTGCCAGAACTCAAATTATATTGTGGGTCTGTGACGTTTATTATAGAGCATTACACCTCCAGGAGCATGTTCTTTGGACTGGTTTATGTTTTGCTGTGTGGTAAATGTGTCTTTTTGTTTTGTTCATCACTACAAGACAGGATAGTATTAAGGTAATCATTTTCTTGAAGTCTCTTCCCTTTATTGCCTCTTAAGACTTAAGAACTGTGACTAGATTATGCCAGGTACATGTTCAAGAAAAAGACCTCACAGTCTTTCAGTAGACATACAGGTGATATGAGGAGCAAGGCCCTGGAACTGTTCCTGTGGAGGTAGTCATGGGTAGAAAGTAGTTTTGATTTGCGAGTCTGGGAGATTGACTTATTTTTTATTTTTTCTGCAATAGTGATTAACATTTGAGAAATAATTTTTCTCAGTCTCTGCATTTATAAAATGCAGACTTGGGATGAACTAATCTTTCATAGAGGTTTGAAATTTTTACATGACATGTGACTCAGGGCCTGTTGGATCCTGTTTTAAGTTTTGGGTAAAATTTTATCTAGATTCAGAAAAATCCCTCTGTGACCTGTGACTGAACTAAATTCTTAGCATGAGAGGAGAATGGTTTATGAGGTTTCATATTGAAGGGAGTATATTCTGGCTGTGTTGGTGGCTCCTGAGATATTGTTCTCATTTGCAGTGTTTCCCATGACTGAATTGGAGAGTTGCCTTGTTAGATCCCATTCGGTCTCATCTGGTTTTTTTCTTTTTTAAAAGATCTTCAACTTATGTGTGCGCTGAATAAAGTATAAATAGTCTTGAGATTTTCCAGATACTCCATATCAATTAGAAGTTGAAATGTTCTTGGAATGCCAACTCTTTGGCCCTAGCCCCAAAAGGAATTTTTAAATAGGACACCATGGTGTTTTTCCTTGAAAACAAGTTCTTGACTCTTTCTGGCTAGAAACAGCACCTTTGAAAAGTGATTTTTAGCAACCTCATGACTATGAACACAAAAGATCAGTAAAGTTGATCATATGTGATTTGGTCACAGGCCAGCAGAAAGCTATTGGGTGTGTGTAGTGTTCTCTGTAACTGATTTCTGTACACTTCCTTATCGATTGAGCTTTTTGGCCAGGCTTATTAAAGCAGAAAAGATGTACCCTGTTTGTTTTTTTCTCTTTTCGCCACAAGTACTGGAGTGAGCCATGTGCTGTATGAACTAAGCTTCTTACGCTAGAGACTGGGTTCTAAAAGTTACACTAGGAGGTTTAGGAATCAGCATATTACTATTAGCATACAAAGTCTAAGGCAATTTGTTATCACTAGTCAGGTTGAGACAAAACTGCCCCTTGTTTCTCTGAACATGCACAGCTTATTCTAGTAGTCTGCGGATGAGAGAGGAGGTAAACAGATAAAAGTTATCCCACCTGCTTTGGGTAACTCATAGCAGAAGTCCTGGTGAATTTATCGAATACTTACACATGTGTTCACTCTGAAGTATCCACAGATGTTTAAAATAATTATGGTAGTTACTGTGGCCTCCATTTTACATGTAAGGAAACTGGATTTCACAGATGTGTCTTTAAGGACTATTTTTTTTTAAATTAAGGTCTTTTTGACTTCAAATATAAGGAATTTTCCTAAAATATTTTAAAAGATGTAACTTAGATGTAGTAGGGCTTTTAGCATGTTTGTTTTTGCCTTTCTTTAGGCATATACATGCTTTTATCCATGGCATTCAGTTTTGATTGTATAGGTAGTTCAGCTGCGAGGAGGTTATATCTAAACAGGAGAGAGGCTGCTGCTTTCCCTTTTTCATTTTTTGAGGTCCTACTCCTTTGCATCTTTATACATAGTTGGTGTCATGAATTAAAGGAGAAGACAGATTATTGGAGCCTTGTTTGTGCTGTCAGCATTGATAAAGCAGTAACACTTGTCACCTGCTCTGCAGTTTAAATAGTATTTGAGATAAGCTATTTTGACTGTTCCCCACAATCTTAGTACAGGAGACTTTATTTTACAAATGAAGAAGCTTGTGTCACCAAGCTTGTTAACTACAACTTGGAATGGGGATTTTGACTCCAGACCTCTTTCTAGTAGGCCACACTTTGTAGATTCAGAAGCTAATGGTCCAGGAAAATGGAAAAATTGTACAGTTGATAGTTTTCTGTGATCTTTAAGAGGAAAGGAAACATACCTGCATCAGTTACCCAACTGCCTGAGTTGGGAGCCATAAAGTCACTCATAGGGTCCTGAGATACCTCTCAGGTTATCAGAGAGAGAAAAGCCCTGGTCTTTTAGAGGTTATATTCATGTGTAAGTCTAACTATAGAGCCAGGTCCTGCTGGCCCCTCTCTGGTATCAGGTCATTTGGGAGCTCTGTTAACTGGAACCATTCAGATGTCATACAATTATTCTCCCTGTATTAAGTAGAAGTCCTAAAATCTATAATTATACAAAGATGTCTTACATTCAAATGCTGATCAGTTATATCCCATTTGATATTACTATAAGTTCTTTTTCAGCTCTAATGGTAAAATTACTCCATAACTGTGGTCATTAATTTAGTCAGCAAATATTTAAAATATATATTAGTGTCTTTTATGTGCCAGGTTCTATATATTCATTCATACGGTTGAAACTTTGACCTCTTCATTGTCCTCTGTAAGTGATTTTAAGATAATTCCTTAGAGAGACAGTAGATTTGTGTTTAAATTTATCAACTCTGAAGCCAAGCTACCTAGATTTGAATCCTGGCTCCATTACTTACTATCTGTGTGTTCTTGTGTCTTAGTTCTTCATTTGTACCTCTTTTAAGGGATAGGGCTGTTGGAAGGTTATGTAATTAATGTACATAAAGTACTTAGAAACAGTGTCCAGCACTAGGAAGTGCTAATAGATATATGACATTGTTCTCTTTCTTCTTGTCATCTGCCTTGGAAAAATCAGATTTGTTTCTTGAAAGAATATATGACTTCCCTCTAGGCCCCTTAGTTTGACTGACAGCCTGCCCAGTTGTTTATTGGTAGAGAGAGAGCATTACTCAGCCCTGTTCCATACCCACTTCCTGGGTTATCATTACTCCTCTGGTTGCTTTTGCTTTTTTTGAATTGAAGCAACATTGATTTATAACATTATATGGGTTAATAATTTATAGTATTATAAGTCATCTGTACTAAGTGTAGCACTAAAAGTCTAATTCCATCCTTCATCATACAATTGAATTGACTCTTTTATCTGATTTACCCATCCCTTCCTTTCTGGTAACCATTAATTTGGTGTTATAGTGTAAAATTTTATCTTTAGTTCATTTGTATATGTTTGTGTGATTGAAATCATATAGTGTTTGTCTTTCGTTATCTGACTTACATCACTAGGTATAATACCTTCTAGATTTTATCTTTGTTGGAAATAGTAGGATTTCATCTTTCTAATAGCTGAGTAGTATTCCAGTGTGTATATAGGTCACATCTTCTTTATCCAATAATCTGTTATTTCCAACTCTTAACTATTATAAAAAGTGTTCTAAACTTTCCTCTTAATACTGCTTTTGCTGCATCCCATAGGTTTTGATAACTTGAGTATTCATTTAGATGAGTTCTAGTTTCATATCATTGTGATTGATATGCTTGCTATTTCTATAGGATTCTCTTAATAGTTCCTTAATAGTTAACTGTTCCTTTTGTGTGTGGGGGAGGGCAAATAAGGAATGCTCTATATTGCCTTTACATTGCTTTAAATACCAGTTGTGTGCAGGCAATTCCCAAATGAAATTTTCGCATGGGAATCTTAGCAATATTTCTAATTTTAGCAGTGTTTCTAATGTATTATCTCTTCTTTTTCCCTCTTGAAAACTTATTTATTCTTTAGCAAGTCTTTCCCATTTTAGTAAATGAAACTAGGAGCTAATCAATTGCCCAAGGAATTTTTTCTTTTTACTCTTCTCATTGTTATCTTTCTTCTTTAGTCCTTCACAAGTCCTATCAGTGTTGTTTCCACAGTGCATCTTGACTTTGTTACTTCTAATCTCTCCCAGCACCTTGGCCATTTCTCCCCTGGGAATAGTGCCTTGTAAATGTTTCCCAGGACCTCCCTGGTGGTTCAAGGGGTTAAAGCACATCATTATGAAGCTATCCGCAACCACTGCAGCAAGAGTTCTATCCCTGGCCAGGGAGGTGATCCACAATGGTGCAGCAGACCTCTCCTGCCTCATCTGCTGCTCCCCTCAGCAGTGTGTTTTGGTCAGTCTTCCTGTTCTGTTCCCCACTCTGTTGCTGGTGAATCCTCTCACCACCCCCCCAACTGTGGCCTGTACCCCAGTTCTTGTATGCAGAAATAAAGCTGTAAAAAATAAACTTTTTCCTACTGACCATTTTTGCTTTTCTACAGCCCATTCCTCACATAAGAACTAGAGTAAGGTTTTAAAATGTAAATTGGTTTGTATCATCCTGCTTAAAATCCTTTATGAATCCCAAAGATTGCCTGCATTGCCAGTCTTTCTTTTATCTGCCCACATCCTTTCTCTAAAATGGAAAATTCTTGAAGGCAAGATATTGGCTTTTTCATTGCTGAATTCCTAGTATCTGCAATGTAAGAGCTGTGCAATAAAGACTTGCTGAGTGAATTAAGAACACGTCCTCTTATTTCTAATATATTTTCACACCTCTCTCCCCACCTTTTTCTTTTAAAGGATGAGCTTTGGAGGATCCAGGAAAAGCTGGAATGCTACTTTGGTTCCTTGGTTGGCTCTAATGTATACATAACCCCAGCAGGATCTCAGGGCCTGCCACCCCATTATGATGATGTGGAGGTAAGAAACTTGCTCAGCCTGGGGAAGGAATTGCTGCAAGCCCAGTTAGTGCAGTTGTCAGGGTTCAGTTAAACTCTTGGGCCAGGTTCTGGAGATCTTGACCTCATCTGAATGTTAGGCCAAAATTAATCCCACCAAACTGGCTTCCTATTCCTTTTCTAAGGGAGAGATTGTTTCTAACCTTACTAATAACCACGCATTCCTATGAAACAGGTAATTTTAAAATTTATCTATGGAAAGTGTGATTGACTTTTCCCTTAATTTTATAACATGAACTTTAATAAGGTAAGTTCACAAATCCTTAAATCTGCTTTCATTTTGTCCCTTTCTTTGTAGCTGACCAAAATAGGTATTTTTTTAATTTGTGAAAAATCTTGGGGGCAGCTTGGATGAAGGTCATGCTTTCACTTAAACACTGGCATTGTGACAAATGTTAATTCTCATGTGGCTGCCAAAAAGTTAACTCTTTGACTTAGGTGCTTTATAGTTTTATTTTTGTACCAATACAAGATATGAACAGTTAGTAGTAAAAAGCTTTTTTTACCTTTGAGAGCAATTGACATCAGTACATTTAAAAAAAAATTTTTTTTTTAGAATGTTTTTCACAAAGCATTAAAAATGTCTTTGAAGAATAAAAAACTAGAAGTTTTCCTTTTTGCCAGGGGTTATGTTCAGGATTTTAGACATTAATATCTGAAATTGCCTTTTGGTCAGAGATCATGGGCTTATGACAGATAAAAAATTTGAAGGAATGAGATAGTGGAGTATACAGTAGGATATAATTAATGTAGCAGGGCTTTTTATGAAGGTGAAAATTATGAATAACCAGTATCAGGGCTGGTGGCTACCTGGTTTTAACAGCAAAAACTGGTTGTGGCTACTTTTATATATGTGGTGTGAAGTGCATATCTGATCTTTCATTTTTATTTTTTATCTGAAACTTGTATTTGTCTAACCCTTGGAAGGCTAGTATTCTAGAAGCGCTTTGCCTGTCAGTTGGAAGCTCTCTGATAATCTGGTCCTGTGACTATAGGTGTTCATCCTGCAGCTGGAGGGAGAGAAACACTGGCGCCTCTACCACCCAACTGTGCCCCTTGCGCGAGAATACAGCATGGAGGCTGAGGACAGGATTGGGAGGCCTACGCATGAGTTCACGTTGAAGGTACAGGAACTATGACTGTGGGTGCCTCTCTGGAGATAAGTCCAGCTTTTGGATTTAGTGTTGGTGTAGTGGTCCCCATGGGGATGTACCCCAGAGACAGGGAGGGTGGTTGTCATTCTAGTCAGCCAGCACATAGGCTTCTGAAGGAGACTTAGTATTTTGTACTTGTAAAGGGCTGAGGAAGTATTAAGTTCATTTTCCCATTAACTCTCCAAATATAATCCAGTTTCAGCAGGAATGAATTATGAATTTAGTGGCTACTGGTTTTTCTAGAGTAAAAGTGGAAGTGACCTTGGGCAGCTTTTGCCATATCTGAGAGCGTGGTCAGCACAGGATGGTAGGTTTCGTAGACAGAGCATAGCCAGGGACTATAGAGTTGTGGTTTTTTTTTCCCCCTAGTTGACATGACCCATTTTGCTCTGATTGTGCAGTATGTTCTCTCTCTACTCTCCTCCCTTCTCCCTGGTAATTAGGAAGGCACTTGCCTCCTCCAGGAAGCCGGGTAGCATGGTCAAATTCTTGTTAGTGGGCATCTTTTCGGATGAGAAAGTCTTGATGGGATTATAGCCAATCCCCAGCAAGTGAGGTTGTTGAGAAAAAAGAATTGCTTAAAGGCACAAATTTAATTTCCTTTTGTACCTATAGTAGGCAAGTCAAACCATTCCAAAGATTCTACCAATGTGACACACTTCCATAGAGTATTTGTGTTTTGTATTTCTCATGTCTTAATTTGTTTCAAATTGTTATTTAATGTGTGCTTTTGATTTTAAAATCTTTCCCGTCCTGCTAATAGCTGAGGGAAGCAATCTCCCTGTTTAGAGTGGGCACTTATATTTTTGGAGACTTAAATGCAACCGTAAAGGTGCTGCCACCTTCATATTTTGTACTCTTCAAACTATGATCTGTGTGTCAAAAATCTGACTTACTGCCTATTTTGTAAAGTCTGTTGGAATACACACTCCTTTTGTACTGTCTAGGGCTGCATTCAAAATTGCAATGGCAGAGTCTGTGAGCTGGCAGGGACCAATGTGGTCCACATATCACAAATACTGTCTTTTACAGAAAGTTGGCCAAGCTCCACCCATGGTGAAGCATGTTTATTTAGGCTGTTGGTTGATTATTTTTAGGCTGAAGACTAAGCCAAGGCTTAGCCAGAGCTGAGTTACCCAGACTGACTACTTGAAGGTCAAGCTTCATCAGGTCTTCAGTGTAGAGGCGGGAACTTGGGGGAGATGGAGCAGTATCTGTAACTACACCCGTCCTCACCACAGTTCATTAAGAGAAGCCCCAAATCTCCTGGAAGGAGAGAGGCAGCATTGTATAGTGTAATGTTTCTCATGTTGTTTATATGGTGTGAGTTTTAATCACGGGAGCTTTTTTAATGAATTCCCTGCGTAAGTGTTCACTATGTAATGTAGAAAAACTTTGGGCGTCCTGGTGAAGGCAGTCTGGTGGGAGCTTGGAGCCCCTTTCACCCCTCTTCCTCTCTACTCCAGGGGCAGTCTGTGGTAGGTACCCCATCCAACTTGGGATCTTGGGGTGAAGACCTTCCCTATAGTAGAAACACTCCATTCTGTGACTTGGGAGCTGACACACCTGATTTTGAATTTAGCTGCTCTCACTTAAGAGATGTATGTCTTTGGTCAAGAGACTCATCGAAGTGTTTTTTTTTTTTTTAATTAAAATGGGATCATAATGTTTACCTTGTAGGTTGTAAGGGGTGAAAAAGATGATTTTGAAATCACTAAAAGACATGTCTGTGTTAGTTTTCCTCTTGCTGCTTATCAAGTTAGCACAAACCCTGTGCCTGAAAACAACATACATCTCAGTTCTAAGAAGGTCAGATGTTCAAAGGGATTTCACTTGGCTGAAATCAGGTGTACCAGCAGGACTGTGTTGCTTCTAAAGGCTGGAGGCGAGACTCCATTTCCGTCTTTTCCAGCTTCTACAGGCTGCCTGTTTACTTTGGCTCATGATCCTTCCTCCTCCTTCACAGCCATCAGCATGAAGCTGGTCTTTCTTACCCTGACATTTCTCTGGTTCTCTTTTCTCTTACCCTCTTCCACTTTTAAGAAGCTGACCTACCTAGATAGTCAAGATTAATTTCCCTATCACATTAATTCCGTTTACAACATTAATTCACCTTGTCCATGTAACCTAAATGTTCACAGGTGCCAGATGAGGAGGCAGAGGTCTTTGGGGACCCTTCCACAATGCCCTGTCTTCATATCCTTTTCTCTGCTCTCAGAACCCTCTCCCAGGAGGCTTTCCTCACACCCTCCCTGCAGAACCACTCTCCACTCTCCAAGCACTCAGCACAGTGCTCTGCTCCCACTCTCTGTCTTAGCCTGCCCATCAGCAGCAGCTGACACCGTGGGTCATTCTGCCTTTTCCTGGGCTTCCAGGATGCCACTCTTTCTTGGTTCTCTTTCTACCTTACTGTTTGTGTTCATTTTGCTGCATTGTCCTCAGTCAGTCTTTCCATTTCTAAAAGTTAGGGTGCCAGAGCTCATTTTCTGAACTTTTTTTCTTAATCTATATATCTACTTTCATGGTTTTAAATGGAATATATTTAAATACTGTTTTATGTCTCTAATTCATGTCTATAAACTAGTCATATATCCAGCTGCCCACTTAATATTCACTGGAAACCAAAAAGATAATCACAAATTTAATATTCTGCAAACCACACTCCCATGTCCCAGCCTCTTCATCCATATAAAGGAGGAAGCACAAAACCCCTCGGACTTTGGTTGATAGGAAAGCCACCCTTTTTGGTATACTCTTTTTAGGCTTATTCTGGTATAACCATAATAACCCTTTTACGATCTCATGAACCCTTTACCCAGACCTCCAGTGACATTCTCTTAAATTCAGATAAAAGCCAAAGTCCTTAAAACAGTCCCGAAGGCCTATAATCTGGGTCCTCTGCTGCCTTCTCACCGCCCCTCTTGTCGCTTCAGCCTCATGCACTACCCTCTAGCCACACAGGCCTCCCCGTGCTCTCAAACATGCCAGGCACGGCCAGCTTCAGGACCCTGCACTTGCTTCCCTGACAGCCTGGAATCCTTTCCAGAGTCCATGTGGCTGACTTGCTCATTTCCTAAAGTCTCTTCCGAAATGTCACCTACCAGAGTGAGGGGTAGATCACTGACCAGCCTGGATAGAAGAATAATTCTTTTTGTTGGTTATATAATTTTTGTGTAGTTTACATCGTTGTTCTTTTTTTTATAATGTTTGCTTTCTTAGGTGTAACCCCATAGAATTTCTACTACCAGTTCACCCGTGCACTATCACCATTGACATGGTCTTGTCTGCCCATTTCCATTTCTCTCCATCCAACCCCCCCTAATTTTGTCTTCATTGCATTTGGCATCACTTTATATTACTTATTTACTGCTTTATTTATATCTTGTCTGACTAGGATGTCTTCATTGTATCTATTGTCTCTTTTCCCTACTCAAATGTTTGTCTTCTCTTCTGAAATGTCCTGCATAAGGTTAGGTCTTTGTTATGTCATTGCTTTGTCCCAGTGTTTTGCATGGGGTGGGGGAGCAAATTTTGTGGGGTGAATAAACGAATAGGTGAGAGAAATATATTTGTCAGTAAATGATGAGGGCCATAATCATGAGCAAGGCATTTATTTACTGTTTGGTGTCATTCAGGCAAATGAGCCAAGATAGCTCTTAGAAATATAGACAGACAGGTAGGTAGTAGATTCAATAAATACATTGGATTTTGCTTTGAGGGAAACTTTTCTCCTTAGGTTTTTAATCTGACTTCTTGAAATCTCCCTGTAGGGCTTGTGCTTTTCACTAGCGAGCCAGAGTCTTCCTGTGGTTGCAGGGGGAAGATAAGCAGCTCTCAGGGTTCCTTCTCCTCTGCTTATATTTACTATATGGAGTGTTTCTGTCTGGATGAGACTAAAATGCTATATGGTTTAGGGCAGGTGTGATTTCTGTCCACTGACTTGGAGAGAAAAGGCTCACCTCGTCTTTGGTTATGTCTGATTTTTAGATTCAAGTGAAGGGTTATGTGGCTTTTCATCCATTCAAACATTGATGGCGCCTCTGTTACACATTAGATGCTTGGGTAGTTTAGGTTCCAGATACATGAGATAGATATTGACCCTGTCTGGAAGAGCTCAAAAACTGTTGGTGTTGGGAACTGGCAGGTGAAATAATAATGAACACTGTGACCACCGGCCCATTATTGCATCTTTAATCCTCAAAATAATCCTATGAGCTGTGGGGCTGTTGCCTCCGTTTCACAGATAAATTGAGGCTTTAGCAATCAGAAATGAAAAACTAGACTCATTCATGGGAACATGGATGGATCCGGAGGGGATTATGCTTAGCGAAGCAAGTCAGAAGGCAAAAGAAAAATA
>JAGFMF010011661.1:150021-183503 GCA_019455555.1 Galemys pyrenaicus | reverse complement strand
TGATGGTGCACTGGTGAGATGGTGATGGGGAATACATGGGGATTACAATTAATGGCAAGTATATGTAAATTTTAAAATATTTTAATAAAAAAAAAATTGAGGCTTTAGGGTGTCATATAATTTGCTGGGTCCTCTCCTTGACCCTTGAAGCATGGAAAGGAAGGTAGCAGGCTTTCTTGGCACAGGATGTCACCTGCCTAGTCAGACAGGTATACCTGCCTAGTTTTAGGTGTATCTGGTCTCGGTTTGTGAATAAAGAAAGTAACTTCAAGTATGGAAAACCTTTCCAGGATTGGGGTTCATGGTGAGAGGCTCAGTGAGTGAAACTAGACTAGCTGGATACCACAGGAGCCTGGCACACAGACACCTTCTTGAATCACCAGGTAGAGGTTTCTACAAAGGAGAACTGAAACTTAAAGCCCATATTTGTCACCTTAAAATACAGAGGACTGAGAGGATATAGACTCCTTATTGACTCCCTTATCCTTTTTTTTCTTTCAGCCGGGTGATTTGCTCTATTTTCCCAGAGGGACCATCCATCAGGCGGACACTCCTCCAACGCTGGCCCACTCCACACATGTGACCATCAGCACCTACCAGAACACGTGAGCACGCTGCCTCCCGGCCTGATGGTCGAGTTGTGGCTCACAGTGGCTGCGTTCAGGAGCGACTGGGTTGGGGGGTCACTCCTCTGCTCCTTATCCCACTGGGGTTCAGGCTCCCTGCTGACTCATGTCCTTTAGTGTCCTGTGGGTGCCTTGGGCTGTCTGGGCTTCCTCTTGGGAACATCCTGAGCCTGACTGGAGAACACTGGGGTCTCCCATAATTTGGAAAGAGGACTGACATCGACGGTGTGGCTTTAAGACAGTGAGGCCACACTGTGCTCATACTCTTCCACTTTAAAAAAAATTTTATTGTGACTGTATACAACATAAAATACTGCATTTTAACCATTAATTGCATTCACACTGTAATCACCACTCTTTCAGAATATTTTTATCACCCAAAACTCCATAAACACTGAAATTGCTTAGTCTCTGTTAACAGTTCATGAAATTCAGGTAGAAAGGCTTTCTGGAACAGTGAGGCCTAAAAGCCTTTGTGTGAAAAACAGTTCTAATTAAAATCATTTTCTTGGGTGCCTTCTCACGTTAGGACCTGGTGGCAGCACCCTTTCTGAGTGGCAGCAACCTTGCTAATACAAATTCCATTAAAAACATTAGTCGTTAATTGTTGGAAATGCAAGGATTCTACTGAAGCGGCTCTGTGTGAACTTACACTCTGGGAGTGGAGGTAGGAGTGGAGATTGTCAGGTAAGCAGTTACCAGTGTGGTAAATCCTGTCATAGGTTTTATCGCATTAGGAGAGTCTCAGAGCACAGAGGAATGCACTTAGCTAAGCTGGGGTGTTGAGGAAGGTTTCAGAAATGACTAAGTGGTCTACGGCCATACCACCCTGAACGCGCCTGATCTCGTCAGAAATGACTAAGTGGAGAGGGAGGTCAGAAAGTCAGCATAGGCGAGGCCATTGCAGACCAAGGGACAGCAAAACCCCTCCTACTTTCCATGCTATTACTTGCAAAACAGTAAGTGTGCCTCTGCCGCCTCAGCTGGCTTTTCCATGTGACAGTAACCCCTGCGCTTCAGAGGTTTACTGGAAGATCTAGCTAGAACCTGGCCTGAAGTTACTGCTCTTTGCTCATAATTAGAAGGTCAAAACTTGTGTTATATTTCTTTTATGATAAATGCTTTGTCACTGTGGCTAGTTAGTCACTGCTGTAGCAAGGAAGGCCCATTCAGGAACAGTAGGGGTAGTTGGGAAGTGGGCTCAGGAAGTGGAGAAAGGCCTGGCTATGGGGGTGGCTCTTGTTTGTTCTACATCTGAAGCAGTTCTTAGGTGCAGAGTTTGGCGGCCACATTGTTTGCGGCCCACGAATGACCACCATTAAATACACTACTCAGCTCCTCCCTCAGTCCCCAGTTCTCTTTTTCACTGCTCGTAGTGCTACCAGTTGGTTTTATAATAATCAGTTGTAACTCCTTTGATTTCCTTTCACATCTGTTTATTCATGATTTTGACTCATCACAAGCCCTCACTAGTTACTTCTCTGACGTTCCTCATTTCATTGAACCTCTTGGCTTTTGCTGCCCTAAGGACCTGACTGGATAAATGTCCCTAGTCTCAAGAGTGAGGACCTGGTGGGCTGTAGTACAGCTGCTGGTTTAACAGAAGTTGCCTGCTTAGGATGCGGGTGGGCATGGAGACTGGTTTGTCTTGGACTCTGAACTGTGCCTTTGTCAGCAGTGCTGGGCTCCAGCAGGCAGCCTAACTTGAGGGCCACTGCTCACTGGAGATGCCCCTGTGCCTTAGTCATGGTGTTCCTGTAGGCCCTGTGGCAGGGTGAGGCTCTGGGCTCTTCCTCATGCCTCTCAAGGTAGCATTGTTGGAACATTTGGGGCCTGCCCTGTGGGGCCTGATTGGTGGTTTGACTAGTGTGAACCCCTCAAGAGGTGTTATTTCTAAATTTTAGAGAGCTCCAAGAGCTATTCTGATTCTTAAATGTGTGTGGAGCTGTTTACCTGCAGTTAAGTTCCTCTTTGAACTAGTGCTGCATGAATGACTTCCACCTGTGACCCTGCAGAGACAGTGCTTAGTGGATGCTGCTGAAAGATCTTCATGTGTCCTCTTCATTGAAGTTCAGTCAAAGTTGGGAGGTTGGGTGTAATGTTAAGTTGCAGAGTGGTGAGGCAGCCAGTAATGGATGTCTTGAAAGAGTGTTTCTCAGGTGACTTTTGTCCTTTGCTACTTTTCCAGGAGGGAAGCATCAAAATGTTCATTTTGCTCACTGAGAGACGAAAACCATACTGTGAGTTTCCATTTTGCACATAGCTGGCAGTTGGAATCCACTGGTCACAGGGCAGGATTTTTAACAGCTAAACACGTTTAAGGAGAACAGCCCCGCAGTGTCTGTCCCACATTGGCACACATTTAGGAGTGAGCCCATTGTAAACGCCCAGAGAAAGCAAAGGTAATTGAACACTGATGCTCATACCTAGATGTGATTTTCTGCTTCTGACTCCTACCGTGTATCTCAGTAAAGTCATGCTCGAGTTCAGTAAGGTGCGAAATCTGTTGTTTCGAAATTGTTGATGTTGGATATTTTACTGAGATAGTGCCCCTCTATTGTAAGTGACAAAGGACAGTGTCATGTTCAGTTATTACACGTACTGCTGGCCTTGTGGTTCCTTGAAGTGTGTTGCTTTTGGACTTCTTTGCACATAAATTTTTAGGTCCTATAATGACTGACTTAAAATTTCTCACCAAGTTCTCATACACTTGAGGTACATTGAAAACATTAAAAAAATGATCCCACTAACTCCCTACTTAAGACAGTGTACAATTTTTTTCTCTGGTGTCTTTAAGAGAAATCACACATGAAGTCTAGCTTCTCGCGTGTAACTTTCCACATGAGTGTCTGGAGTGGGGAAGAGGGGAAGCCTGTGATTGATGGTCTAAGTTTTTAGTGGTGGACAATGTCAAATTCTACTCAAAATGCCCAGGCAGCAGAGTGGACATACAATTTGTAGCTTTTGGCTTCACCAAATAGCCAGTATTTTGTGTGTATTTTGTACGTGTTCACTGCTTTCTTTCTGGTGTGTGTTCCAGTTCGTGGGGAGACTTCCTTTTGGATACCGTCTCGGGGCTTGTGTTTGATACGGCAAAGGAAGACCTGGAGTTACGGGCCGGCATCCCCCGGCAGCTCCTCATGGTAAGGAGGAAAGGCAGGTGGGAAGGTGGGGTGTTAATCACAGCACAGGCCCCCTGAAGCAGTGGCCCACCTTGTAGGGACCCAGGCTCTTTCTTTCCCCATGGGCCAGGCTGACCACACAGCTGCATGGTTTGCAGAACACATGGAGCGCTGCATGTTACGCTGCATACACAGCACTGTTTTATGGGGGGGAGGAGTGGCATTGCGGGGATGTTTGCTTGGTAAATGATTGAATGACTAATGTAGCATGGAGAGTTGGAGATTCGGCATAATAAGATTACTGGAGGGAGAGCCTGGCCGTGACCTGTCCCTGGCGTTTCTGCTCATCCTGGTTTTACCTTGAACCAGTGGTAAGCACTATTTGATGGCTGTAAATGAGTGAATTTGCACCGAATGGGGCATAGTTTGCTTTCATTGTCTGAAGCAGTGACCTCAAGACTTGCTTTCCAAAATGCAGAACTGGGACTACATTGTTATTTCCAGGGATCCCCTTTTCCAAGCAAAATCCTGGAAATTGATTTATTTTTTGAAAAGAGTAGGCACCTTAAGATAAACTGATAACAAAAACACTGGGATATTGTTTTTTTTAAGTTCCCATTCTTCTTGCCCTGGGAGTGCTGGATCTACATCTGCACTGGCACTCATTCCTGTGCTCTATGCTAGAGACCGGGGCCTGGGCAGTAAGAACTCATTTCTGTGTTTGCAGCAGGCAGAAACCACAGCTGTTGCAAGGAGAAGGTTAAGTGGTTTTCTGAGGATGCTTGCAGACCGGCTGGAGGGCACCAAAGAACTGCTTTCTGCAGACATGAAGAAGGACTTCATTGTGAACAGACTCCCGCCTTACCATGGAGGAGACGGAGCAGCGCTTTCAACACCAGGTGAAGACTGCAGTTTTCTTCCACATAGCCAGAGGTTGACACGGGCTATTCTGAGGCTTTGCTGGGTGGGGTCCTCATTGAGCACATGTAGTAGGAAGCATTTGAGAATTAATGTGGACCTGGGTCTATCTTTAGTCTGTTAGGTTTGGATAAGACATTCTGCACATGACCTTTAGCCTCCTGCATCTCCCAAGTACATGACTAAGAACTTACAGCCCAGCACAATAGTCCTGTGATTGTGGGTGATATTCATATATTTGGGCTCTCTGGTATTCGTCATCTTCAAGAAGTTTTCAGAACTTAAATGTGGAATTAACTCAGGCATTCTTATATTTTACCCATCCTCAAGATTATCACTGATCTTCCCCAGTCCTAGGTGGTTAATTTATGATAGGTTTAGACTGCATGTTACTTAATAATGCTGCTGAATGAATGATGGTAACAGTCCTATTTCAGAAACCATGCTTATGTAGTCAAAAATGGTCTGCTGACTTGTTGCTACAGGAAAGACCATGCATCTCAGTGAAAGGGTGATTTTCATGAGGCTTCAAGAAAGCTGGGCTTTGCTATAGATTTAGATACTTTTAGGACATAGGAGGGAGTCTATGATTGGGTCTTTTTTAAATCTTAGTTACTAGGCAGGAGGGATGAAATGAGGCTATAATCAGCACAGATTAGCCAGAATAGATGTTTGGTCATTTCATAGTTTGAATGAAATGTTCCTGCTTCCTCCTGAGTTCTGATACCATTATGAAGTGATCTTGTTTTTGTCTTGATACCTTATAGAAACAGAAGCTTGTTAAATGTGTTCAATGGAACACACAGGTATGAGTTGTAGGCCGCTTATTATTCGGCTGAGTGAGCGTATATTTACTAACTTTGAGTACCCCTAAAAAAATCTGTAAGGTCCTTTCTAACAATGAAACTGTTTACATTTTTATTGTCTTTGGAGTATGTTGAGAATTGGCTTGATTTCCTTAATTGGAAACCACATTTTCACCAGTATATATTTTAATCTCTAGTACAACAGTCTTTTCTATCTAAGATCTATTCCTTGCCTTAGCCATTATGCTCCCTGAGTGTATTTTCCCCAGTAAGACTAGTATGTCTTTAGGGGCTGCTTTTCCAGTAAGCTTAAACCCTGCTTGAAAAGGTTATTTTCTGTGACCTTTATGTACCTACACAGACATGGTTGCTGTGGTCACGCGGTTAGCAGAATGGTAGTTTGAACTCCTGTCTTGGTGCCAGCACCCACATGTAGAGCAAGCACAGGTAAAACGGTGAGCGTTCCGTGCAGAAGGCACCTTGTCCTCTGTTGTGATAGCTGCTTTTATGGTGTTGCCTGATGCACTCTTTAGCTTACATTGTTATCTATCTGATTGTGTGTCTTAACATCCTTACAGAACTCATTCTTAGAGTGCTCTATCCTTGAATAGCACATAAATGTCAGGATTTAGCTAACACTTGGAGAGGATGCTCCACATTTGGATTTACCTGCGAACAAGTTGGAGTCTGCTGGTATCCTCTCCTGAAGGTTGACTTTCTATCTGGGTTTTCTAGCTGGACAGTTACCAAGATTGGACAGCACAGTGAGACTGCAGTTCAAAGACCACATCATCTTCACCCTGGGGCCGGACCAGCATCCATCTGTGAGTATCCAGACGGGGAGAGGTTTCTTCCTTGAGGTATTTCCATCACAAACCCCACCCTGCTCCTTAACTCCTTGACTTCAGATCAGATGATGTCCATATCTTACTGTTCTAGGTCCAAGTTTTCCTGCTTATTTGGCTATTGAGGGCACACTCATCCCAGAGAGCCCTCCCTTCTGTCTGATCTTTGCCCCCCAGCCTTACACATGCAGAGCTATATTAAAAAAAAATGTGGCTTTTTCTGTATATATCTTACCCCCTAGTATAACAGTTCCCATACTGCCTAAATGAGCCTAGAATCAACTAGAAAACTTAGAGATTACAACTTCTACGTTTGTGTATTTAAGCTCTTCAAGAGGTTTGGAACTGTCCTATGGCTTTACTCCCCTGTGCTGCTCCTAACCACCAAAAGCGGAGGGGAAGTTGGGAGCATCCAGGTTTTTCCATAATCAGGTTGTTTTTGCCATCAGGGATTATTTTATACATAGAACTTCTAAAACATATACACCCATTTAAAGAAAAGCCTAGTTATTCTGAATAGCCAGTGTTTGTGCGACACTCTGTGTTAGTGTTTGATTAAAGATCACATAGTTGGTGTTTTCCAAAGGAAACACCAAAACCTGGTTTTGATTTAAAAAAAAAAAAACAGGTTATGATTAAATCAAGTTTCTAGAGATACTCTATCAGGTGCACTGTTTTTGCTTTATTTACTACACATGAAATTATATATTGTGCAGCTATGTAAGTTAGCATAGTGTTTTTGCCAGTAGGCTTTTATATAGCATAGCTGTAAAATCAGCCTAGTAACAAAGCCTTTGGTGGTGTTTTGATGACTTGCTATCTTACCTTAACACTTTTTTTTTTTAAAAGGATGGACCTCAAGAAAAGATGGTTTACATCTATCATTCCTTAAAGAATAGGAGAGAGCTGCACATGATGGGAAATGAGGAAACAGAGGTTTGTTCCAACTGAACAGAAATGTCTTCTCTTTGATATCTGGGTAATGTCCTTTTTTTATGACTGTGGTGTGTATTTAACATTTCACACAGAGCCCTTGAATGAAGGTGATACATACATCAAAAGGATACTAACTGGGACCTGTAGTCTCCTGGGAATGGTGTAATCACTGAAGCTTTTCACATGGCTGCCTTTCATTGGCAACCTTTCTACCTACAGTTTTTATGAAAATGCCATGTAAATGACTTTAGTATTTGATTTCAATAGTTTTTTTCTTTTTCAGGCTCATGGACTTCGTTTCTCTTTATCACATATGGATGCACTGAAACAGATTTGGAATGGTTCAGCTATTCCTGTCAAGGACCTAAAACTTACTTCAGATGAGGAAAAAGAAAGCCTGGTATTATCCCTCTGGACAGAATGTTTAATCCAAGTAATCTAGTGCCGGGTATACACATAGGCTTAAGTCAGCAGACTGGACAGGAGACACGGCTAGGTGTACTAACTAACCCAATAAGTGACAAAACTGTACTTTTTACTAGTTTATTTAGTCCAGTGTGGTAGAAAAGGCACAAATCCAATAAATGTATCATTTAAATTTAAAGGATGTTACCTGAATTTTTGTCTTTGGGAGAAGCAATTTCTTTAAAATTATAGAGTTGGTGAGGCACTTTAAAACAACATGAAGCAAAAAAATTTACTTTTTTTTACAATAAAAATGTACATACCTTTGTTGTATACACAAGCCCGGTCCATTAAATAATACTGCCACATTAATGTGAGGCACTCACCTCTGTGGGCCTAAGGGAGTTCTAACAGATGCTGCTTGAAGAATGACAAAGGAGCCTGAGGTTGAAGGGGGGAAAAACCCAGTATTTACATGGAAAGACCAAGTCACTATAAAAAAGACTGAAGAGAGTGGATTTTGAGTTTAAAAGTTCAATGTTATTTTACATTCTAAAGTGCATACAGGTTGATAATTTTAAAAATATCACTGGGGAATTTACTCTTTATATAAAAATAGAGCAGATTTTTTGGCAAAAGTGGGGGATAAAGGATCAGTTGCCTAAATATATACGTTTTAAAACCAACTCAGGAGGGAAAAATGCTTGTGAATTACATAGTAATGGTGGTGATTACTTGAGTCAAAGATGATATCCTACTTGATTTTGCTTAAAGAAAAACTGAGTTTTCTATCATTTTTCCACTTTTACTTAGCAGCAAGGCTCAAATACTTTTGACTCTTCTTATAAAGACTGTTACTGACATAAGAATACTTCTCTTTGAGGGCAGATCTGGAAACATGTAAGATGGAACCTCAGCACCAGGTAGCGTCTTAATGCCAGAATGGTCTTTGTTAATAGTATTAGGATGGCCTCAGGTTATTTGTGCTTTTCTAGTTTGAAGGCTGACAAACTATGACCACAGAAAACAGTCATAATACTTGAGCCTTTTCCCTAACAAAACTGAGTTTTTGGGGTCAGCTACAAGTATGACTATTTCTGGTGCTTCATTTATAAAAAGCCTTAATAGAGAACCTTTAAGGTTTAATACAGTAATTTAATGGGAACATTAAGATGTTTTCAGATATTGCTAAAAGAAATTGTTCATCTTTTCGAAAAAGTATGACATAGGCATTTTTGTTTCCCTGTGCCTTGCATCTACTAGGATATTAAGAACTATGACAGTGTTACCAATGTTCTATAATGGCTATCAGGAATAGGATTCCCGTTTGATGGACAGAAGGAAAAAAACAGCCTCAGGAATCTTGCTCACCAAAAGTGGAGATCCAGCAGGAATAGAACCTTTCTCCCAGAAACTGTAATGTAGTCTTCATAGGAACACTGGGTAAATAACTGGCAAGAGTATTTTGAGCTTTTACCATGGCTTAAAGCAACAGTCTTGGAGCTTGGGGAAAAAGTTCATTCCACTCAGTGATCCAGGAAGATGAGGACAAGAGAGTTCCTTCCTTTGCTCTTTCTAGGGAGAGTGTGGATTCTCATAATATTTCAATGTCCCATTTCTGTGTGTCTTCTCCCTCCAGGGGTTGATTTACAATTACATGAGTCTTGTCATAATAATTTCCTCCTAAAATAGAAGTTGCAAAAGAAAAGGTTATTTGTTCACCATAGGTGCTTAACTACTTTCATTTTTCACCAGCTTTTGTTTCAGCCCACTTTTGTGTAGATTAATGTCACTTACAAAGTCGTCTGAAGTGGGAAACTGAGTTTAAATAGGCTTAGCAATTATTCATCTCAAATTGAAAAACTGGGAGGTATAACAGATGATTGCATAAGCAGTATGCACTAACAATGTGCTTCTCAGGAACAGAGGCGCTGACAGAGTTCTGGCTGAATGACAGGTACAGTGTTTTTGTCTCTTCACCAGCAGTGGCTATGACTAAACCCAATTAAAGCAACACCAGTGAATAATGCTGGCCCCAATGCTGTTAACTTCAAAAACAAGCTTCAGTGATACCTACCATAAATTTTAACTGAGGACTTTTAAGGACTACAGCAGTTCATGGCAAAAAGTTAGATGTTTCTAAGAAACAGACACTCGTCATCTTACGGTAGTTGATTCTTCAAGGTTAAAATGGTTCTCAAAAATCATGTAGCAGATGGAAGTTTTACGACTGTATTTATGAACAAAGACCTTTGCTTTTCAAAATGACTTACCTTTTTTTCCAAGCATAATTATAGAATTTCTCATATATAAGAATTTCTTTTACCTAGGAGAAGGAGGCTAGGCATTTAAGATGGTATCTGGGACACAGAACACTGGGTTTCATCACAGGCCCACCTTTAACATCAAGGACTAGTTGGTCACTGAGATAAGAGCTGATGGTTCCGTTTCTGTTCAGTCTCCACTTCTGCCTGAACTGCCCATGCTCAGTCCACAGCGCCACTTTAGCTCCGGGTGTGTCCCGGCCACCAATCACATCGAGACATGTGTCACTGGCCTGAAAAAAGATTAAGAAATAAACTGGGTGTGAAGTACTGTGTTTGAAGCGTGATAACCTCTTTTAAATCTTCCTTATGGCAGTGGAAAGGAGATGGTACAGAAATAATGACTGAAATAGAGGTCCGTGTTTTTTTCTTTAAAGGAAATATGCATTGGACAACAGATGTTCACTAAGAGTTTGTTGAATTAAGCTTGATTTCCTTTTAAAAAAACATTGAATAACTTGCTACACTCAGTAGCTTACTTTAAATGCTTTTGAAGTGTGAGGAAGAAGGTAGGTGATCCATAGGTGATACAGAAAAGCATGGTTTAATGTTTTTTAAATTGGTGTTCGATTCCGCAAAACATCAAACATAATGGAGATGATACAGAAAAATGAACAAGAACATGGTCCACCTAGATCCATTGATTGATTGTTGGTTTTTAAAATCAGTTTCACTTACATACTTTAGTAATACATGTATCAATATTTATATCACCATACAAATGAAGTTGCATTATTTTATCATGCCATTAGCTTTGGCAAGATTCTGGTTTCCAAAGCAGGGATAGCACTATGTGTGGTTGGTTACCTTGGATTTAAAGAGTCCTCGGCAGTAGTGCCAGATCTGATTGCTCTTCCCACTATAGGGAGAAATGCACACAGATGTTGCCCTGGTGTCAGCAACGTTTCCAGTGACGGTCAGATACTCATCCTGGGCTCGGTTCTTTATCCTAATGTACACTGCAGGCTGGTAGGGAGAAACAGACCATTAGAAAAAAAAACTTTTGAATCTGGAAATAAATGTTCCCAAAGGAAAGCTTGGAGGGGAAGTGAGAGGTGACAGAGCTTTGCTTACTTCTGTCAGTTTCACTCATTGCCTTTAGCAAATATGTACAAAGCTTTAAGCCTTACAGTCAGTATTATACTGTTCTGAAAAAAATGCCCTTTTGAAATGTTAAAAGGTATTTTGAACACTAACAAGCAGTCTGGGAAGGGGTAGTGAATAAGGTCTTGGTTTCATTCATTAATGATGTGCTGAGGGAGGTATAAGAGCAAGAAAAAGGCACACCCTTTAAGAATCTGACAACATGGTGAAGATTAGTACAATAATCAGAAATACTTGAACTGTGATTAAGTTCAAATGACTGTTGTGGGAGATCATGAAAAACCCAGCTGCCTGAGGACTACAGTAGCTACAGCAGCCTCTTTGTTTATATTAACACTTTGTTGACTTGTATTTCTTAATAGGAAGAGATCGTGCATGTTTAATTACTGCTGAGATAGTAAAAAATTGGGTGACTAAGGACTTAATACTCAGGACCTGGAATGCATACCAGAAGTTGTAAAATAAAATATTAAATCTAGGACTTACCTCTGAAGATAAAAGCTAATATTTATTGAAAGCTTAATATACATCAAGCAGTGTGCTCAAAGCTTTCTGGACCATTGTAGTCTCTGAGAATTAACCAGAACATCATTTTACATAGATTATGATCCGAATTTATAAATAAGATTAACCCAGATGTGGAGAAGCCAGGTCTCTCTGCACCTAATCCCTCATCTTGACTAGGATGCTATAAAGGCATATGCTGAAATGCACTCCTCCAGGGACAGAAGACTAACTCCAGAGGTGGCAGTGTGAATGAAGATGACAGCACGTGACTGAGGCTCCACAGAAACCATTTTCTAAGCCCCAGGTCGCCAGTCTTAATGTAACAGAATACAGGAACCTAACATCCCCACCCATCAGGTGTGGTCACCCCAGTGCATCCTGCTAAGTAATAAGGAATGATCAGTTACTTAGTCAGGCAACACTTCAGTCAAACATATTACAGGACACCATGTTAAGAACACTAGTGGTTCTCTTACTGTTTTAAAACTTAGATCAACATGTAGTTAGTGGAAATTTGGTAAATTATTGCCATGGTAATATGGCATGGAACATTTAAATAACCAAATGGAAGAACATTTTTATCTGCTATTTAAAGTACATCAAAGAGAATTCTTGACAAGTGTTTAAATGTTTCAACCATTACTTCCACATTCAACATGTACACTGTTCCACATGCAACTGTAATTTGGCCTGCTCTCCCATAACTACTATTAATTTTTGGGCTTCAGTGTATCCTTATTATAATTTCCTTACCTTGTACATGTAATAAAACAGGTGACCTTCACAGAGGTTCAATCATGTTAGGTCCAAACATCAGTTTTGAAATCAACTCAAGCAAGGTCCTAATTACCCTTATTACCACTTGTATTCTGACTTCTCTGTAATTATACTTAAAAACACTGATACACATTTTAAGTGCCTTAGTGACTTCCTAATTCCCAGCCTCAAAGAAGATCACATTTTAATTCCTAAGTTTCTAAAGTAAAGTAGTACCAACCACCTTACCAAAAAGGATATGTGTCAGAAACCTAGAAATCGGGACCTCCCTGGTAGCACAAGGGATTAATGCACAGCACTATGATGCTGTCTACAGCCACTGTAGCGTGAGTTGGTTCCTGCCAGGGAGGTGACCCACATGGTGCAGCAGACCTCTTCTGTCTCCCCCGCTGCTCTCCTCAGCAGTGTGTTTTAGTAGACCTACCTACCTGTTCTCCCCACTCTATGGTGACTCCTCTCACCCCCCCACACCTCTGGCCTGTACCCCAGCTCTTGTATGCATAAATAAATCCTTAAAAAAAACCACCTAGGGCCTCCCTGGTGGCGCAGTGGGTTAAGTAACGCACTATGAGGCAGACCGCAGCCACTGCAGCACGAGTTCGATCCCTGCTGCCAGCCAGGTGGGGGACCCACATGGTGCAGCAGACCTCTCCTGCCTCGCCCGCTGCTCCCCTCAGCAGTGTACTTTCGTTGATCTGCCTGTTCTGCTCCCCGCTTTCTGTGGTGAATCCTCTCACCCCCCCATATCTCTGGCCTGTACCCCAGTGCTTGTATGCATAAATAAATAAATCTTTAAAAAAAAAAAAAACACCTAGAAATCTGGGTTTCAAAGCTGTGGTCTAAATAAACATTTTAAATTAAATGTTCAACCAAAATAGGAATCAGGTAGTTCTCTAAAGCACAATGCAAGAATAATACTGTCGATTGTCAAAAAAAAAATCTGTATTAGAGGTTACTGTGCTAACCTCACTTTATCTCAGCACACTGAACAATAGCAGGGACATGCTTGCCTAGTAAGAAATCACCTTTCAAAAAAAAAAAAAAAGAATTAGATTCTAGGCTTCCAACTTGGCTTCTAAAAATTCTAACAACTGAGCATTACTACAGAGAAAAACTGAATCTTCACCTCTACCTTGCTGTACCCCATGGCTGTCCAGTGGGATTAACCATTATGATTCCATGTGCCAGGAGGGAGGAATAAGCCAAATGTGAAGAGTATAAAGTCCTATAAACACAGCCTGTGCTACTCAGGTTCTCTTAAGGGATACTGATGCCAGCCAGATGTTGTGTTGGGCTCTTTACATACATTATCATATTTAATCTTATGATGATAGAGAAATAAGGAACATACTCATTGTTCATCAGTGAGAGAGCTTGAGGTGCCAAGAAGTAAAGTGACTCAGCTACAGGCATACTGTTTACAAGTGGCAGAGCTAGGATTTGAACCCAACAATCAGACGCTAGAGTGTGTGTGTACGGGATAGCAAGGCCAATTGGGCGCATTTGTATTGGCTCCCATCTGTGTCACACTCCACATGTCATATCTGAATGTCAGGGCCTTGGCATTTCTAAGTACTGGTAGAGCCGTTGTGCCACACTCAGCATCTGAAAGATGCATGTAAAATGTTCATCTTATTTTGGAGGAAAGCAGAATATGGTTGCTTAGGAACAAAGACTTTACATCATTTAACAAATTGGGATTCAAATTCTGGTTCTGGCAATTGGATGACCTTTGCTAGCTTGCTTTATTTCTCTGAGGCTTCTTTTTCTATCTGTAAAGTGGGAACATTAATGCCTACCTTAAATAACTGGCTGGAATCAAGTGAAAACATGTTTATATTAGAACTGCCAATGGCTTATCAACCATAACAGGGCTGTCCACCCTCAATGAAACTTCCACCACTCATGTTTATATTTTCCTTCTCTGACCAAGGCATTGCCTGTGGCATATTTGATGGTTACACATTGCTTTGCATTTTGTTTTTGCTTTGAGTTGACCATATTTTACCCAACAAAAATATAAGTATCAACTAGGAAGAAATGTGAATGCCTAAAACCCTTAGGCATAACACTAAACATTTATCCACTTATACATTCATTTTTTCAAGCAAACATTTCCCGAGCCCCTACAACTTGCCAGGCATTGTGATAGGCTCAAGAGACAAAGCAAGAAGTCAAATACACACAGCCCCTGCCTTACAGGGCTTGCAGTGGAGCACCAGAGTGCCCAATCCAACCGTAACTACATGGTTACAAAGCACGTGTGGGGTCTTTTTACAGAAGAACCAGGTCTAATTTATAATTGAGATGGAGAGAGGGTGAAAAAGGCATATTTAAGGACCTGAAAGTTACATTGACTAAGAGGATAAGAAGAACTAGGCAGCACAGAATGACAGAAATGCCTAGGGCAGAAGGAAACTGGTGAGGGAATAGGCTGGAAAAGCAGGAGCAGATCACACAGGCCAGGCTAAAAAGACTTTGGATTGTATCTTAAGAGCAGTTGATGCTGCTTAAGACTGACATAGTAGGAGTGTAGTAAATACTGTTTCAACCAAACTGCCAGGATCCACTGTGGGGTATTATGTAAGTAAGGGGGAAATACAAACACTTAGGAAGTAAAGCTAAAACCATCTCATAGTTCATGACTGTTTCCATTGTTTTCCAGAAAACTTACAAAAAGTAACAAAGTCATAAGACTTTGGAAGGAAAACTAAAACCCAGTGTGGACCCTCGGTACAATTTTATGGACTGGATAAAATCTTCAAGATTCTCTATCCTAATCTGATTTCCCTGTAATACAAATGGCAAATCAAACTAAATCAGTATTTAAGATGCTGTGGCTTATAACATTTCTATTAGAAAGCAGAGCTATTGTGGGCCCTTGGGCCCTTTACTCCTTACCTGCTTCATAGGACGGAGAGAACCAATGGTTTTCCATCCACTGAATGCTGTCCAATTTGGGATCTCATTAGGCTCAAGTAGAATTTGTCTTCCCAAGAAATTGGATCCCTCGTAAGCTATCCACCTACATGACAGCAGGGAGGAAAAAAGTAGGATCCTTCAAACAAAATTCAATCTTATCAAAACCTCCTAATGTTATACAGTATAGGATTCTTTACAACACTTAGGTTTAGGGGGAAGGAGGGAGGTTAAAACAGGAAGGAAGAGCACAAGGGAATACAGTGATGGCTCGGGATGTGGTGGGAGAGTTAATGGGACCACAGCTATGTAAGTAAATTAAAATTTAAAAAACGAAAACACTTAGGTTTGACCATTAACAAATCCTTCACATCTGCTGCAAAACTGAGGCAGCTGGAAGGGGGAAGTAGGGGACCAGTGGAGCACGGTGGAGGGTTATTGGGTCTCTGGCAGTGGCCACTGAGAGAACATGCAGTTGGAGAGGTTTGAACCTTGCAACCCCTGAAAACTAATACAGTGATGTGTACCATTTTCAGTACTGGTATACGTATGGTGTGTGTGTGTGTGTGACAAAACCTAGCTTTGAGATTTTTGAGGGAAAAATATTTAACTTTTTTAACATAAAAATTAGGGCTGACTAGAGAACCCAGGGGACTGGGGCTCAGATTTAGATTCCAGTTGATTCTGGTTTCCTTATGTTCAGAATACAAGGATTCTGCTGCTGAAAGTTCTTTGGTCCTTTGAAAATAGTGTCTTTTCTCACACCATTTTATATTTGAAGGTAGACCAGCAGTCTTGGTCTGCCCCTCGTTGTTCCCCAGTTGAAAAACATTAGTTGTCTTTCCCACATTCACGCTCATCATTACATTCTATTCTGGGCCTCTCCACATAGCTCCATCCACAACTTCACCAAGACCACTGATGGTACAATAAAATTATTCATAAAAATCCCCAGTTTTATTACAAGGCCTGATTGTTTTACAAATCCTTCTTGATACCCTGGCAGCCTTCAACTCTAGCAGGGCCTTCAGGTGATTTGAAAGTCTCAGAATTTAATGGAACACGGTCACATTCATCCCTTTCAGGGTTGACATTGGCTGCTTTTTATACTAATGACAAGTTGAAGCTGTGACAGAGAATGGCTAACAAAATGAAAAGACTGGTCCTTTTCAGAAAAGATTTGCCCCCACTTTCAGTCGCTATAAAGCTGGGTGTCTGAAGAGAATATGGAAGCACCTACAGTTGTCCTTACTCCTCAGCACAACTCAAGGTCATCACATATGTTTTCTGAAAGTACCACTGAGAAGGTGGTTGCCCAGCTTGGCTAGCTCAGACAAAGCACCTTGTCCCCCCAGAACAAGATTAGGTTTAGCCAAATTGTGGGAAATGGAATGAGATGGATGAATGCTTTCCTCCTACCCCTTGTCTCACAGATCTATACCACTAGATCGATGCAGCATCAGAACAGCATGACCATGGAGAGGCTTAGCAGGGAAGATCTGGTTATAAAATGCAGGGACGATTGTCATAAACTATACCTCAATCTATATTAATCTAAATGAATTCCACAGCTGAAAAGCTGTGTGGGATGGTGCCTTAAGGCATGACCTTCATTACCATCACAGATCAGAGGGGATAATGGGGGTGGGGGGTAGAAGAGAATAAACACACAAACAAAACTTGTCACTGAGGGCAGCTGACCATGCACTAAATTGTATTCTTTGATCCATCTGTAGCCTCAGAAACTTCAAACAATCTTCGGTACTCCTTACTCTGGACCAGTTCTATTACAGAGAGTCCACAACCATGAGAGTTGGTAGAAAATAAACTAAAGAAATGTCAAGGTAAAATGGCACTGGTTTCTTTAAAAGAATGAAATAAGACATTTTCAGACGTGAGTCAGTAACTATCATTTCCACTTAAAAATGTAAAAAATGAGTAAGAATGCTATAAAAAGTCCTGTATCACTTCAAACAGATATGATTAAGTGGTAAATAATATACTGAAAGAGGATTTTTGTTTCCAGAGATTGATTTATATTTAGTAAACACCAAGCCATGTGAAATGCTCTTCTGAATACTTAAAACCAAAATACACGTAAATACAGAAGCCATTTATTTTAATAGTTGACTTAATTTTCAAATCAATTTATATTTTTGGCTTCTTCATCCCTGACAGTCAACAAAAAAGTTGATTATCATATAATTTAAAAGTCATGAGAAATAAAACCAGGCATCTTTGTATTAATTACCAAAACCTATGTGTTCTTTTAACTGACTTTTAATACTGAACCAACCATGCAGGAGGGGCAGGCCTCATATTCCACTCTTCAGAAATGACCTGATGTACAGGTTATCCTGGAAGCATCAGTGCTTCAACTTTAGGGTCCCTCACAGGCAGGCCTGTGACCACTTCTGATCTAAATGAATATGCATCTTTATACCTGGTTTGCCATTTTTCACTTTTAAATTGGTCTCCCCAGCCTGTAAAGGTGCAGGCCCCACATAACCTGAATCTACCCCAACTGAATGAGCAGCAACATGGGGAGGCAGGCTAGACCAGCAAGGATACTCAGCATGAAAGTGAGTGCCCCGAGCAAACAGGTCTAGAGTAAACAAACTCAGAATACAGTAAAACATTAATAGTCATATGCCTTAAGCATGCGGAAGTCTCCACCAGTCAAAGCTATTGGTGTGGTTAGGTTTCCCCTAAGAGGAAAGTGGTCTCAACTGGTTCCAGTCATCATCTAGCTAACCTCTACTGACATGTGCTCTGAACACATGGCAGCCTTTCTCTCCCCAAAGGGTTTTCTCCCAGCCCCTTGCACACTGTTGCATGCAGGACATGGTCCACAGTCTTCTGTTATTTACACAGAAACTCAAATTACATTAAGAGAGAAACAGTAAAAGCGCCATCAACCCCCCCCCCCCCCCCCCCCCCCGCCAAAAAAAACAAACAAAAAACAGCAGCAATGGGAAAATAAAAAGGTGGCAACACCAGGGGAAGCAGCACGTCCCATACTTACAGTCCACTTTTCACCCACACAGACTGGGTGTAGAAGTGCAGGTCCTTGTTCAGAACAGAGTTCACAGCCTCTTCTAGATGTAACTCTCTTCCCTCACAATGTTCCAAAGCAAAAAGGCTGATGAAGGGTTCTTCAAAAACCTACCATCACCAAAGAGAGAGAGAGAGAAACACCATCACTGCATGGGGTAGTCACACCTGAGTGACTTCACAGTCATGACACCGTACATACCCAGATCCATGGTATTCTCAAATGCATGGTTTACTGCTGTCACCTCTGAAGATGTACAGTCAAAACTGCACTGATAAATCAGATTAGTGATCGTTTTTAGTCACTTTTTTGTAAATTAAAATAATCAGAAAAGTAATCTTCATAATAAAAACAGACACTGGGTTCCAATCATGTTACAGTCAGGTTGTGCTGTAAAACCTATTTCAGTCCTACCGACGCTTTTAGTTGGCAACAGAATAAACACAGGCCAGAATGGCATTCTAATTTCACAGGAGGTTTAGGGGCAGTCACTGAGACTCAAGATTTTATAGCACTAGGCTCTTAAAACATTCCTAGGAAATTACTAAAGAATTACTAGAATAAAGTATTTTTAATGTAACAAGCTAGAATGCACAGAGCCAGGTGATTTCTGCATTAAAAATAAGTAGTAGGGGCCTCCCTGGGTTGACTTGCTGCACTGGGAAGCATCTGCGGCACAGCTGCACGAGACAGATCCCCGCCAGGGAGGGGACCCACATGTGCAGCAGACCTCTCCTGCCTCGCTGCTGCTTCCCTCAGCAGTGTGTTTCAGTTAATCTGCCTGTTCTGCTCCTGCTCTGTCTCTGGTGAATCTTCTCAAACCTCCTGCGACTCTGGCCCATACCCCAGCTCTTGTATGCAAAAATAAATCTTTTTTTTTAAAAAAAGTAGTAGATATCTGTGTACACCAATGTTTATTGCCACATTATTCACATCAAACAGCCCAAATGCCAATGAATGGATAGAAATGGTGCGCTATATGCACAGTGGAGTATTATGCAGCCACGAGAAAGGACAGCCTACCATTTGTGACAACATGGAAGGATCCTGAGTTCATCATGCTAAGTCAAATAAGTCAGACAAGTACTGTATGATATCACTTATATGTGGAAACTGAAAAAGATAAGCTTGTAAAAAAACAACAATGAAGGTGGGGGAAAATACTGACTGGTGGCAATGAAAGCTATCAACTTAAATGGTAAATAAGCTATAGAGAAATAATGTACAATATTTAAACAATACTGCTTGATAGTAATGACAAATATTGCTTCAAAGGCAATCACATTACAATATATAGACATACAGTGAAACTTTGAAATATATAGTGTTTCAAAGTAACACTGTAGTGTTAAATTCAAAAATTGAAATGTCAAATTTATCAAAAAATATTTTAATTACTAAGTGATTCCATTACTTACAGAAGTGACAAAAAAGGATTCTCACCCTCCCATCTGTCCTGTCAGACAAGAATAAAATCAGAATAGCTCTTTTTTAGAGGAGTTTGGTGAAAAGCAGCAGGGAAATGAGCTGATGGCTTATGAGCATGCAGTTGCCATAGAGTAGGGAGCAGAGTAGGAAAAAGCTGAATGATGGAAGATGGGCGGATGTTCATAGAAGAGTGAGTCACTGTTTCCCACTGTTTTAGAACCTCCAACTGCAACTAGCCTGAGTGGAAGAATCACTTTGAAAAGGATAAACCGCATGATTTCTCTGAAATAAAAGGAAAGACATAAAGAATGCTGAGAAATTTCTGGGTTTTGAAAAAGGTGAGTGTAATTTTCTCTCGGTGGCAAAGGCTATCTGTTGACAGGGAAAGTCGCAGTGCTGTCTAATAGAAATTTCTGCAGTGATAGAAATGCATATCTGCACTGTTTATGAACCGCTGAGCATTTTTTGAAACATGGCTTGTGTTATCAAGGAACTGATTTTGCATTGTGTCAGTTTAGTTTATTTAACTTTAAAAAATGTGTGATGCTAAGGTACTAGTGCATATTTCAGGGCAGGAGGAAGCTGGGACAAAATGCAGTAATCACTGTGCCGTGAGACAGATGCTAACAGGTGCAAGGGCTACCCAGAACATGATTTTCCTTCAGTAAATGCCAGTGACCGTGCCAGATTTAGGAATTCATCTCTAATCACTGAGTTACTGGGTGTCTACAGGCAAGATTAGGCATCTCTCCTGCTACCTGCAGGAAAAAAAAAAAAATTGGAAGCATCACAACAGGCTACAGAAGAAATTTCCTTATAGGAGTTCAGAACCACTTAAGTTAGAAATGTAGTCAACAAGAAACTAAATTACTCACTGAAACTAGTTGCTAAAATGAAGGGGTGAACAAAATCCACAGATGAACTGCTGACTTTATTGTTGAACTTTTTCCAACATTTTCACCCTCAAGCTTTTCCAAAGAAGCATTTCAACTTACTTCTTTACACACCTACTTGTTGAGTGACTGAATACAAGGCAGGCAGACAAGAAAGGGCCCGGACAGGCCCACAGTCTTCCCAGTAAAGTGTTTGCTGTGGTAAGAGTGACAGCCGTGCCAAAGGCATTTAATGTTGACGTCATGTAACTGTTTCAAATTCCAGAGGAGAAAAAAATTAAAATTTACTATTATACTAACTTAAATGTTAATCATTCTAAAAAAAATAGAACCAGTGTACATTTTTCCTTTTTGAAGACACTTTACAAAGACATTTCTTAAAGGCTGCCATTATTCAAATGCCAACAAATTCACTCTCAAATTCAAAGAAGATAATGCATCTAGGGATTTACCTTAAGGGAAAAATGAAAAGACTTATGGAGAGGATCACAAAAATTGTTTAAGATGAATATGCAAGGGGATTGAGAAAAAGATCGTAGAAAAATGAAAGAGATACTATCTTGATAAGGGTCAGTACATGTGTGCAAGAAACCCAATATGTAAATGGAAAAAGTAAACCGACAGCATTAAATAAGAAATAGGACTCGAGCCTCCCTGGTGGCGCAAGGAGTTAAGTGCCACTCAAGGAGTTGAGTGTGGGGCTTCCACAACCACTGCAGCCAAGTTTGATCCCCAGACAGGGAGGGGACCCACATGGCACAGCAAACCTCTCCTGCCTGCCTCGCCTGCTGCTCCCCTCAGCAGTGTATCTCAGCTGATCTGCCTGTTCTGCTCCCCACTCTGCCTCTGGTAAATCCTCACACTCCCGTGCCTCTGGCCTATACCCCAGCTTTGTATATATAAATAAAAACCTTTAAAAAAAAAAATGACCCGTAGCAAAATAGCCCACATTCCACCAACAATAACTGTATAACATCATGTGGTCCAATCTATCAAACTTTTAATTTGAGAACATTTATTACTACTAAGTTTGATGTTATTCACCATAGATGCTTGTCATATATTGAATGTGATTTTTCTCTATTTAAATTGTTTTAGAACAATAGAAATAATGTAAATATATGTAAATTTAAAAACATGCTTGATTTTAAAATGTACTTAGAGATTAGGGAGATTACATGAGCAAACAATTGAAAATGTAAGCAGGATCTTGGGAAGTGGTTAGCAGGTAGTCATTCAGAAATAAGGAGTGCTAGAGAATATCTTAGCTATACCATTCAGATATATTTTCCAAACATGGAATTAAAGAGCTACAAACTATCAATAGTCTTCAAAATTGAAGATGAGAGAGCAATCAGAACTTTGCAAGGATAACATAAACTACCATAATTTAATTACAATCTGAGATCTACAAATGTCCTGGCCTCAGCCCACATCCACTTAGAAGACAGCTAGGCATTTGGGGTCAAGGCTCTTCTAAGGTTAACAGGGCATTCCTGCTGGATCAAGTCTAAGCCATGTGGAGTTTCTAAAATGAGAATGTGATTAAGAAAAAGAAAACTTGAATAAACTGGATAATTAAACTTTCAGTAAGAAAAAAACCTCATCCTATCAAGTTATGTTTTGCTTTTTTAAATGAGACTATCAGATTCTTTTAACACAAAAAATATTTCAAGCATTTCTCATCAAACTTTCTAATTTTTCAAACTATATAAGCGTAATTCCAGGATTAAGAAACAATAAACAGCTCAGTTAAATCATATGCTATCAATTTATGTTTTAAATGCCAGTAATGGCAATAGCTAACGTGTATAACACTTTGTGTCAGATACGTATATGTTCACATGTACATATGCAACCATTTACGATCCCTTATCTATAATTTTGAAATCCCAAATCCCTAAATCCAAATTTTTGTCCTAATTCATTTTTTTTTAAAAGATTTATTTATTTATGCATACAAGAGCTGGGGTACAGGCCAGAGTCACAGGACAGGAGGTGAGAGGATTCACAGGAGGAAGAGTGGGGAGCAGAACAGGCAGATCGACTGAAACACACTGCTGAGGGGAGTAGCAGGTGAGGTAGGAGAGGTCTGCTGTGCCACGTGGGTCCCCTCCCTGGCCTGGGATCTAACTTGCACAGCTGTGCCACGGATACTTCACAGTGTGGCGCTCAACCCGCTGTGCCACTAGGGCATTAGGCCCACTAATTCACCTTTTTGTTAACAGAATCTGACATGAGTATTTACTTACTGAAGTTATTCAACTTATGTAGCTATGAATATACTTTGCTATAAAAATATGAGTGTTTAATTATGGGGTGCTGCCCAGGACCCTCTGAAGGTTTTTTTAAATATGCACAAAGGAACCATATTTTTGTTCAAAATTTGTAAATCCTAAATCCCAAAGTACACTAGGGATTATGGAACTGAATTCACGCATTTAACCCTTTGACATGGGCACTATTACCACCCCTGTTTCACAGATAAAGAATCAAGAGGTGCTCCCGCACTGTGAGAGGGAGAGCTAGCATTTCAGCTACACAGTATGCCCTGGAAGTTATGTTCTTTATCCCTTATTCTAGGGTTCCAAAATTCTCTAAGTACTAAAGATTTGGTAATGCAGAAATCTGAGTGGTGGACAAGATGTTCTCTGAAGCACCTGACTTCCTGCAGCTCAGCTGGGTGGTATCTTCCACCCCTGTTCTCACCTACCCGACTGGCTTAACAAATATGTTTGTGCTCTGACTTTGAAGCTCCGAGAAGCCGGTGCAAGCACTCCGCTAGAAGACATTCACATCAACACATCTTCTAGATAATTGGATAAACACATCTGTATAATTGGATAAAAGTTTTATATCTAAGTAACTACTAACTTTTGACATTTTAACAACTACACAGACTTGTACTTTGGCAAGTCGAGTTCTTTGGGTTTCATCGCTTATATGGAAAAGGTGTTGACAGTGCCTCAGGGTTATGTTAATTGGTTCGTTCTAAATATAACATACTTTTATTCTCAAACTCTAACCATCAGCCACTGAGCACAGTGGTACTGTACGTCCCAACCCAACAATATCACCCCATCTTTAGTAAATGGTAAAAAAAATAAAGTGGCTAAAAAAACAACTAAAGTTGACTATGGATCTACCTTTCTCACTGGTCTTTTAATTTTTTCCCCTTTTTTAAGAGTTATAATACTTTTCAAAAGGATGAAATAACATATAGATGACTATATACCCAACTCCCCAAAGCAATATGTTTTACAGTACTTGAATGAAATTTTATCAATAATATGGGTCCACCCAAATTTGAACACTCCCCTTCTCTAGAGGTAGCTAGTGAGGTCATTGTGAATCCTTCCTGCCATTTGTTTATACATTGCTAATCATTACGTGTCCTTTGGCTTTTAAGTTTCACAGAAATGTGTCTTAGTATAACATTCTTCAGTAATAATGTAGGTCATCACTCACTGTAATGACCTACTGCATTCTCCTTATACTAATGAGTTCTACATACATAGCTTGTTTCACCCATCGGTGCTGCAACCAGGATTTTACTTCCTAATGTAACTGACACTCCTTCCACTGTGCGTGTGTGAGTAATTCCACTTCTCTGAATCCTCAAGTTCTCCTAGTAAACCAAACTTTGGTGATGTCACATTTTCAAATGTTTGTACCTAAAGTAATGCAGTATTATCTAATTATTGGTTTAATCTGCATTTACTTGATTACTAGTGAGGTTATGTCCTTAGCTATTTCTCCCCCTTCTGTGAACTGCCCATTTATATCCTCTGTTGAAGAAGCAAACTTGTAAATTAAAAACCTTTTTTCTCTATTTGAAAGAGTTCTCTATAAGAGCTATAAATATATTCTCCTAGTCTGTGGCTTGGGGTGATAGACTGAGACTGTTTTCTTATAACTGTTATGGCAATTTTTCAGAGAAATCAGAAGGCACTCACAGAAGTGGAGAGAGAGGTTTTATGGATTACACCAGTAGCTCAGTGAGACAGCTCCCAAAAGACTAAGCCCTGAGTAGCAGGAATGGTATGATTTTATACAGTTTGTATGTGGCAATTTCCTGTGCTTGAGCAATGATGGAAGCATGGGATATGAGCAAGTTTTGTCAGTTTGAGTTTTTCATGAACTTTTCAGAACACCAGAAGGGGGTCATGATAACCGTGACCATTATTGTAGGCAAGCTGTTCAGCAGCCCTTAGTCAATTCTTGCTTCACAACCACCCCCTTGCAAACCATGCATGCATGCGCACACACACAGACACATACACACAGTCTACACTCCGATCCCTGGAACCTGCGAATATGCTATCTGACATGGTTCCTGAAATCTGAAGATGTGATTTAAAGCTATGAATCTTGAGATGGGGATTTCAGCCTGAATGCTCAGATAAAGCCAACATAATCATACGAATCCTTAAAAGAGTTCAGAAACAGAGGGAGGATAAATCACAGAGGATGCACTGTGAAGATCAAGAAGGTCATAAGCCAAGCAATGTTGGAAATAGCTAGGAGCTGGAAAATTTGAGGAAATAGAGCCTTCCTTAGCATCGCTCAGAAGGAATGCAATCCTGCCAAACACCCTATTTTAAATTTTTTAAAAAATTTTTAATTAAAAAGATTTTCAATGTAGTTTTTTGACATTAATTTTGGGAAAATATATTATTTCTCCCCTCAGGTGTGGTCAGTTTTCCTACCACCAAAGCACCTATGATCCATCACCATATTCAGTCTCTTGTGCTCTTCCCTCCCCTAATTTGACCCCTCTTCCTCTCCCTCAACTGGGCAGTTTGCAAATTTTGTCTTTTTCCTGATGCTTTGTTTGGTCTCACTATTTCTAATATAAGTGAAGCCATCCAATACTTCTTTTGACTTATTTTGCTTAGCATAATCCCTTCCAGCTCTGTCCACGTTGCCACAAGTTTTGGGAGGTATTTAAGTTGTTTCCATATCTTGGAGTTGTGCTGCAATAAAAATGGGTGCATATTTCCTTTCAAATTAGTGATTTGTATCCTCTGGGTATGTTCCTAGGTGTGCCAGTGCTGGTTCATATAGTAGATGCATTTTTAGTGTTTTGAAGAACCTTCATACAACTTTCACACAGTGGTTGGACCAGTTTGTGTTCCCACCAGCAGTGTGAGAGAGTTCCTTTTTCTCTTCATCCTCACCAGAACTTGTTTCTAGTTTTTTTAGTATGGGCCGTTCTCATAGTTATGAGGTGGCATCTCATAGTTTTGATTTGAATCGCCCTGATAACAAGTGAGGAACATTTTCTCATATGTCTGTTGGCCATTTGCATTTCTTCTTTTGAGAAGTGTCTGTTTAGTTCTGCCCACTTTTTGATTGGGTTGTTTTTGTTGAATTGTGTGAGTTCTTTGTAGATCTTCAATATCAGTCCCTTATCAGATGTATGGCATGCAAATGTTTTATGCCACTGGGTGGGGTGTCTCTTTGTTTTGGTTGCTGACTCTTTTGATGTACAGAAGCTTTTTATTTTGATAGAGTTCCAGATGTTTATATTCTCCTCTGTTTTCCTTGTTTCTGGAAACAAGTTCTCAAAGGTATTTCTGAAGTTTATGTCATAAGGTGTTTTGCCTAAGTTGCCTTCTGTGTATTTTATGGTTTCAGGTCTTACATACAAAGTCCTTTATCCACTTTGAGTTGGTTTTTGTGTATGGTGTAAGACAGTAGTCTAGTTTTATTCTTTCACATGTGACAGTCCAATTACCAAGCATCATTTGTTGAAGACTTTCCTTGTTCCAGTGTATATTCTTCGCTCTTCAGTCAGATATTAGTTGACCATACATGTGTGGTTTTATTTCTGGCCTCTCAATTCTATTCCATTGGTCTGTGTGTTTGTTTTTGTTCCAGTACCATACTGTTTTAATCATTATGGTTTTATAGATCGTTTGAAGTTTAGAAGTTTAATACCTACTACCCTCCATCCTTCCCCTTTTAAGTCAGGAAAGCTTTCTGCCAAATACTTTATCCAAGTTAGACCCTTTTCAGACTTCTGACCACCAGAACTGTAAGATAATATTATTGTTTTAAATCACTAAGTCTATATAAATTTGTTATAACACAATAGTTTGACTACCTTTCTATTACTGGCTTGTATGGTTTCTGTTTATCCATTCTATTCCAGTTTCATTAGGATAGCTTGCTACATTTTCTTCTACATCTTAAAGTTTGTTTTTCACATTAGGTTGCCACTAATCCATCTGGAACTTATTTATTTGGAATGAAACAAGAAGCTAAATTTTTTCCATGTAAAAAGCCAACTACCTCAACCATTTATTTAATAGTTCAAAATAAACCTCATTCATTGTGATGCTATTTCCGTTATGCTCCAAATTCCATCAGCTGTGTACTGGATTGTCGGAAAAGTCATGATGCATTTTTGCTTGAAAAAAGAGAAAAAAAAAAAAAAAAAGGGCATGCTTTTCCAACCTGATAGGTCAGTTTTTATGCTATACTATTCTACTGTTGTATGTTTTTCTCCTTGAACCAGTACCTGTGGTCTTCATTATTACTGCTGAATAAATTTACATTTGGTAGGACACGTCAGCCTGCCTGTTAGGGTAAGTTTGTCACACTTTCCCACCCACCTCAATGCTCTAAAAAAAGGTTAAAGAAAACTGTATTTTGCCTCAAATTGTATTAATTTGGGGAAGATTACTTCTTTACAATATTGAGTCTTTTTCACCCATTAAAGTTTATCCATCTCCATCTTTTATGTTCTCCAATGTTTTTATAATTTTCCCCATAAAAGATTTACTTGCCTTGTGTTAGATTTATTCTAAGTACTATAGTTTGATTACCTTATATCTAGCAACTTTAAAAAATTCCTATCTGCCCTATAATTTATCTGTAAGTGCTCTCAACAATTTTGTTTCTTTATATCTATTTTGATTTTATCCTTATTAAAATGGCTAGAACTACTATTACTTAATCAGTAATACTTAATACTGAATAGAGGTGGAGATAGCTGAGACCTTTGTCTTCTGCCTTCATTTAAAGGGAAATGCTTTCAAAGATGCAACTGTGTAAACCAACTGTACTTCAGTAAACATAATTTAAAAAAATAAAAGGAAAGGAAATGCTTCAAATGTTTCACTAGGAAGTTGGTGTTTACTGTGTTTTTTTTTCCCTTCATTTTCAAAATGTACACACAATAGTTAATACTATTAAAGGTACACGGATTCAGATGAAAAGTTTATAGTAACAGAACTCTTTTACACTATATAAACTCATTGCTTCCTTTCATTCTGTGGAAGTATTTACAAGTCTTCTATTTATAGCTATGCCCCTTATTCAATACCCTTGTACAGAATGAATCAGTGTCTTGCCAATTTTTATTCTTCCTCCTAAGATCATTTATGTGATCACATTGTAATTTCATTTGAAGTTTTTCTAATCTTCTATCATTCCAATTTTAGCATATGTGCTGCCAAAGCAAACACTGAAATTTTTCTAGTCTCTTGTTATAATGTTTCTTTTGCTTTGCTACTTGTAACTGCCAGGATTGGGGCATGACTTCAGAGGAGGCTAAACTTTCATGCCAAACCACCATGGAGAAACTGTAAAAGCAGTGAACAGACTTCTCCCACAGAAACATGGTAAAAGCAGGTTACCTCCCTCACCACACACACACTACTCCACCAATGCTGAAAATATTTTACTTAAATATCCCACCTGTTTCCAGCTCCAACCCCACTGGCTGGGCACCTAAATGGCAGGAACTAATTGAAAACACATATACTACCTTATTTTCTTATCTATGTGAGTCCAAAGGTTGGATACATTCTTTTTCATTTCCAATTAGAAAAAAATGCCCAGGGTACTTGTTTGCACCAAAACTGGAGGCTATCAAAAATTTGAAAGTACCCATTTCTGACAATTTCTAAAGAATGAATTAACTGAGCTCCCAAAAAATTAAGTGAATTGCCTAAGGTCACATTAGTGAGAAGCAGAAAAATAAACTATGCTTTCAGCTCTTTTCCTTTCCTTGTGGAGTAACTATAAATTTATGTGTCCATTGACCTCTGGAATATAATCTATATCTGCACAGAGAAATCAGCCTGGAGCAAACTGTCATTTGTAAAACATGCTGATATTGTATGAGAATGAAATCTTAGGACTCCTTAGTATTATACCCTTAGTGTTATACCCTTATATTATTATGACCCTTAAGCACTTAATCACAACATGTTTGGGAATGCCGACTACAAACTACATGCTCAAAATTTTGCATTTTTAACTAATAAAAGCAAATTTGAAGGATTAGCTCATATATATGCAAAGTCAACTTAATTGGACAGAAACATTTCCTGGGTTGAATTCAGAATCACACTGGATGGTGGCATAGGAAGTGGTATTAGCAAATTTATAGAAAAGAGTGTATCTCTTGCTAAGTAAGAGTACCGTAGGGGGAACAGGAAGGTAGAAGGCATCAGATAAGCAGGAATTTTCCAAAAAAAAAAAAAAAAAAAAAATCCAGAAACTGGAGAACATGAGCAACCAAGACTCCAGGAGTAGGAAAAGTCTCTGTTTGGGAGGAANCAGAAAAGCAGAAATTTTCAAAAAAAAAAAAAAAAAAAAAAATCCAGAAACTGGAGAACATGAGCAACCAAGACTCCAGGAGTAGGAAAAGTCTCTGTTTGGGAGGAAACTAGCCTATGTAAGGTAACCTCAAGAGATCTACTTTATTTAAAACCTGATTAATACACCAACAAATAACCAAATGAGTAATTCAGCTTCCTATGTTCTTCCAGAAAGACAGAAAAACACCTAGCCTTCCAGTCACTAGAATTGACTGGCTACAAATAACGAGGTTATCCTTTCACATATCAGGGGTCTCCTAGGTCAGATCCACTCTGTGCTTTGGGACCACCTGGTTGACCTCACAAAGCAAATGGTACCTGTTGCAACCGTTCCATGGTTAGTCTGCTGGTCTCTGCTGGATGCCCAACCTCACCTATTCCTTCCATTTCAAGACACAAAACCAGCTGGTTAAATACAGACAGAATTTTCAAAATTTATAGTAGCACATAAAGGCACTAAGCATCTAATGTGCTGCTCTTACGTAGACTCTTTATCAGTTCTTAGAGTGAAAAGGCTAGAGCTCTCAAATTCCTCACAAATGGTGGCCTCCCTATATTGTCTGGATTTCACAGGGCCAAATCAGGAGCACGCAACTGCACATTACAACTTACCTAAAAGCATCACTTTCTCTAAATTTCAGTCTGAATTATTCATTTTTGAATCACAGATGGGAGTCCTGCAAAAACCTTCAAGATGGTATTTTCATCATTTAGAACTATATATTTTGCTTTTAGAGGTAATACCAAGTACCTATCTATGCTGATTTGACCACTAAAACTTGCTAAGGAAATTCCCTCCCCAGTAAATGCAAACCACTTTCTAATTCCTGTTTTAGCCTTATCAATACTTGGCAAGATTGACTAGACCACATCTTTTTTTTTCTTTTCTTTTCTTTTTTTTTTTTAACCTAGCTTACTCCCAATACACAGGAGGCATCAGTAGCCACTTAGACTTTCCAAGTTGGTGTTTAAGAGGGCAACGAGAGAGACCAAGAATCTATTTCTGTTCTTGTTTCTCAGCCAAGACTCTATTATTAGCATGATACCAAGAATACTCTCTCCAGGAATGTCTAGTGAAATAGAACTACATGGCTTAGGTTGGAATCAAAGATGCTGAATATGGCTGCCATCCCGGCGTGAGCTTCTGGCTAAAAGATCTGAGTCACTCCTATCTCCAAACCACCTCTGTGTAAATCTCAGCTATGACCAAATAGGCCCCTAGGGTATCATTATAACTAACTAAACATCTTGAAAATATCTCAGATTCTCACCACTTCTTCTATGTGTGCTAGTGACTGGAAACCCAAAAGTGATGCCCCAGGTAGTGATACTGTTTTTCTCACATTTAAAATTCTGAGTAAATTTGATGGAAAGAAGCCATTTACTTTATAAATGTGTGCCTCCAGGGCACCCCAGACAATTATGCACACAACAGGCAGGAAAGCCCTAGTTCCCCCCAAATAGGGACTGAAAACTACCAATGGTGGTCGTCGCCTTAGGTAACACTGCAACCCTGAGTAGCAGACAACTGTCATAGGATTTATGTAAGAGAATAATAAAGTGATCAGGTTCTTATTTTATTAAGCTGATATTACAATTATGACCATGACCCTAGCAGCTAACATTTACGAGTGATCACTGGGGATTTTATAAGCATCATCTCATTTAATATCCCAGGAGCTTTGCAAAGTGCTATTATTTTTTATAAAAGAGGAAACTAAGTACCTTTGACAATGTTGCCCAGACTTTAACCAAAGTGTCAGGCTGGGATTTAATATAAAACTCTAGTTCCTGAGTTTTACCATTCCTGCTCAAAGAAAAAGGAAGTTCAGTCTTACATTTTGCTTGGATTTCATGAGTGAATCTCACTTTTACAACCCAAGTGAAACATTCAGATTTTTCTATTTTCCCTTGTATGATTTCTCCCAATTTCACATCATCACTTGTGGCAATTAAACTGGACAAGAAAAATCTTATAGCTGTGCATTCAGCAAAGTACTTACGTAGTCAATGGGCTTGAGGGATGTGACTCTTGATGTTGGGCAGCCACAGGAAGTTAGATCAGCATAGAGGCCTTCTTCTAATACACACTGATTTTCAGAAATGTCCTCTTGGTAATACAGGAGCCAGCTAGAAAAACAAGCAGTGAGCTATTCAGTCAAAACTGCATCATTGTCCATGTGGGCTCCCCATCATGCTGTGGGATCTCGGGTAGCAGGAAGACATAAAAGCCATGGTGTTGAATGGCAGGAAACACCCAGCATCACTTTAAAAAGAAATAGCTACCACTCTAATTTACTGACTGCTTCACACATGCCAAATGCAGGCTCGGTACTTCACGCATTATTTTACTGTGACCTCAGCAATTGCATGAGGTAGAAGCATGTCCTTTTTTTATAGGCAACAAAACTAAGGATTGACAAGCTTGCATTCAGTCTAGGTGTGTACAGAAAACTCCTAAAATGACACATAACATCTGTCACCTGCACATCTGGTAATGGAGTTCTGAGAAAAGAAATGAACTCTGTAAAATCTCTGACACTGAATTTTCTTCAATATAGCATTCACCAAAAATTTAGTTAAGACATACCAATTAAAAAGGAGTCCAGGGCCTCCCCGGTGGCGCAGTGGGTTAAGCAACACACTATGAAGCAAACCGCAGCCACTGCAGCACGAGTTCGATCCCTGCTGCCGGCCAGGGAGGGGACCCACATGGCGCGGCAGACCTCTCCTGCTGTGCCCGCTGCTCCCCTCAGCAGTGTACTTCCATTGATCTGCCTGTTCTGCTCCCACTCTCTGTGGTGAATCCTCGCACCCCCCCCACACCTCTGGACTGTACCCCAGTGCTTGTACGCATAAATAAATAAATCTTTAAAAAAAAAACAAAAACAAAAAAGGAGTCCAGAAGACAAATGAATTTGCTGTTCTCCTTTTAATTTTGGTGTGTTTAAGTTCCAGTTCCATTATTTTAAGATCACTAAAGCTGTATCAAATTAACTCTAAAAGACCACAGAAACACTCTGTGACATAACTTACCGTCATGTTTTTTATGTAATAAATATTTTATAGCCAACATTTATCAAATGTTTCTGGAAATGAATTAACCCCTTCATGTGCATTATTAATTTAGTCCTTACTAGAAGCCTTTGAGGAATGTTACTATCCCTCCTTTACAGATGAAGAAATAAGTTCAGAAAGATGATCTGACTTGTTCAAGGATACAGAGCTAGAAAGTGGTGGAACTAGACTCAAAATCCAAATCTCTCAAGCATTCCAGTCTTGTTAAGCAATCATCATAGTTCTTTTGGTATTCTTTCATTAACTATTCCAGTAAACTATGCATAAATGTAAGTAAAATATATATTTAAATATGTAAATTACTTAGAAATGTGCGTATTTACATACAAATAAACATGCATTAGCTATATAATCTACGTATAAATAAAAGGCATATTCCTTACACAAAGTGATACATGTGTGACTAATTTGCCTTAAACATCAGTTAGGAAATAACATTTTCCTCCAGAAAAACCTCAATACTTTATCAGAAAATGAAAATATACCTTGCGAAATAATTGATCTTAGTGGGGAAGAAACCCAGAGCCAAATACTAGTAATAAAATTGTTTAGATCTCCACATGGATCATACTCCAGAATCGATCACATACTGGGCCACAAGAACAACATAAACAGATACAGCAAAATCAGAATCATCCCAAATGTATTCACTGATCACAAAGGTATCAAACTAGATGTGAACCACGAAAAGAAAACAAGAAATCCACCCGCAACATGGAAATTGAAACCTGCACTACTGGAGAAACAATGGATTATAGAGGAGATCACAGAGGAAATTAAAAAATACTTTGAACTGAATGACAATGAGGACACCCCACTCCAGAATGTATGGGATGCAGCAAAAGCAGTCCTAAGAGGGAAGTTTATAGCAATACAGGCTCACGTTAACAAACAAGAAAAAACCCAAAGAAACAATCTAATCTTGCATCTCAAGGACCTAGAAAAAGAGCAGGAAAAGGATCCTAATAATAGCAGGAGAAAAGAAATTATAAAGATTAAAGCTGAAATAAATGAACTAGAAATCCAGAAAACAATCCAAAAGATTAATGAAACCAAAAGCTGGTTCTTTGAAAAAGTAAACAAAATAGATAAGCCTCTAGCCAGGCTAACAAAGGAAAAACAGG
>JAGFMF010011661.1:90273-147375 GCA_019455555.1 Galemys pyrenaicus | reverse complement strand
CACAAGGGACTGAGGTGATGGTGCATGGGTGAAATGGTGGTGGGTACTCCCTGGGGACTACAAATGATGTCAAATATAACTAATAATAAAAAAAAAAAAGAAAAAAAAATAAAGATGACATGCAGAAAATAAAAAAAAATGTTTAGATCTTTGGCTTATATATTTCACACTAGAAAGCTGCAGATAATCTATTTAACTTATAATATCCTACTGTATACATTTTATATTGTGAAACTTTTTCATTAGTAAGTGCAAAAACAGTAACAGTCACAGAAGTTCAAAGTGGAAAGAGAAAGAAAAAGACTGCCTGAATTTGGGTTAATTAAGAAGGCTAACAGAGAGAGTGGGATAGACCGAACCTTCGACACATTCAGATTAGTACTAAGCAGGGGTCATGAATGTACGTACCTACAGGAGGCCACACAGGTAATATAAACGAGCAATGAACCAGGTGAAAAATAATTGGGACCATAGCCTATGGTTACACTGGGGAAGAGTGTACTCAACAGTAGCTAATTATTGTCAAAGTGAATGCTTCCCCAGTGTTCAAGTTTCCTGATATTTAAAGAGAAAGTGTGAAACAGGTTTTTCTGAAAAATTATCCTAAACTTAAATATTGATACAAAAAACTTTGAACTGACTTACATACTAGCAAACAACATCTGTTGGCCAGAGCTACCCCAAACCCACAGCTGTTGGTACGGAGCGGAAGTTAGCAAACTACAGCAAACTGGGTGCCAAATCCGTAGCTCTGAATGTTTCAGTTCAACTCCTAAGACTGGATTTTGCATGTTTAAGTGGTTTTTAAAAATTATACAGACTGTGAGATGTGCGTATTATGTACAATTCAAATGTCAATTCCCATGATGTCCATAAAGAGTCTCACTGGAACAGCCATGCCCTTTTGCTTATGTACTTACTGCCTGTGGCTGCCTTTGTGTTACTGCAGCAGCCAAGAGGCTGGGACAGAGCCTGCACAGCCCACACAGTCAAGATATTTATTATTGGCCTTTACAGAAAATGTTTGCTGACTTCTGGTACAGCATGTAGAGCGTAATATTCATAGTAGAATAAATGTTGTAAAAAGGGGAGAGGGGAAAGTGTAAGGACAGAATGGCGAATGCATTATGGAAAATGAGACTAGTTGATGGTAAATCCTGGGAAAGGAGAAGTTTGAATCTGGTCCAACTAGTGTTAGGGAATGACTGATGGTGGGACGTAAAGTAGGCTAGTAAAAATTTTCCACTGGATTTTGAGACAAATAATTGAGCTGTGACTGGTTTGTGGTAGACAATGGAAATAATTAGGAGAATGAAATTCCTCAAGTGTTAAAGAGGAATCCTAGTCTGTACTGGTTCCAGAGAGAAAGTAGAATGACAAATCTAAGAAATCTTGAAAAAGGAAGTGATTTTAGGTAGATATTTGAAACTTAGAGATGCCACTGAACTGTACACATAAAGTGGTTAAAATGGTAATTTTATGTTATGTATATTTTACTGTAATTTACAAAGTTAGTCCACAGAAATGTTTATTGGTCTTCAGAATCACATAGTCTCATATACATATGAGAAAAGATCTAGTATGTTGCTGCAATTGGAAGAATGTAGGATTTAAATACCAACCAAAGCAGTCCGGGGTCTGACATTTGATGTATCATCTTGGGAAACCCTAACTCTGAATCAGTGGTCCTTATCTGGATGATATAGAATGGGAATAAAAAATACTTTCAAAATATATTTTTAAACTCAGGAGTAATGTGTATTATCTGCACAAAACTACTAGCTTTTAAAAATAGCATTCCACTATGCTTTTCAGAAAACATACACCAAAAATAAAAATACTTAGGAAATCAATTGAAATAAACAGCAAGGCAAAATATCACCAAAACGCTCCTAAAGTTGGCTAATCTACATTCTATCTCACTGTATCGTATCGGTGTCTCTTAATGTAAGTTGGGCTTTAGTCATTGACCAATAATTTAAAATTAAAAATTTATTGTGTATTTAAAAATAATGTAAGTCAAATCTCAATAAATTTAAAAGTAGCACAAACAGTAGCACATATTCAATAAGCACACTTACCAACCCCGAAGAACTTTAAAAGAATATGGAGTGAATGAAGTCAAATCAGAAATTTCTTCTGTAAAATCCACACATTCACCTTGAAACCCTGGTTTATTGAATGCTTTGAGCTACAAGAACAATACAATTAAACAGAAAACAGTTGTTTCACATAATCCCCAAGGCAAATAAAACCTTTAGCTACATGTCCTTACAAAAATTTAAGCAAAATATTACTGTTTTTTCTAAACCAAATGACTCTATACTAAAGATGACGTCCTCCTTAAACTCACATTATTTACTTAAGTGTTTCCAGGAATGCCACCATTTATCATTTTCATCTATTTCTTGCATAATATTCTGGGCACAGAAAACAATTCTCTAAGTCAGAGACTCTCCCTCCTCCATTAAAATGTGGCCATGTCCACTGGATCAAACAATTATTGCCTCCGGTGTTGAGACAGGGAGAACAAAAAAGCAATTTAGCTCTACACATGAAGGCAGTTTGAGTTAGCATGAGGTGTGGCTGGTAGCCTTTGCTGTCCCCAGTTCTTTCCAACCCACAGTTAAGGAAAGGAGGGGGCACACATGAGAGCACGCTTGTGAGTGAGCAGTGTGCCTGGGAGAGCTGGAGCAAGAGGAGAGATAATGATGATGGGATTAGTGCAAGGGTTATGGTGAAGAAAAGGAAGTGTATTTTATGTATTTCAGCTTATAGGCTTCAGTTTTTTTACTGATAAAAATACTTTAAATGCATAGCTTAGATTTATACACAATTATATTTCTCTTTTAGTCCTTTTGTCAAGAAAAATCATGAAATCTCAATAATTCCCTTTAGGCCAGAGAAATAATCATGTGCAACTCTAGTGGTCTTGGATCTATAGTACATAAGGAAAAATTAATGAGCCCTATAAATATTTCACGATACACTGGAGCCTTTAAATAACATGGCCCATAAGTCCGCCCTGTACTGACAGGCCTGCAATGGAGCTAAGTATGCATCATAATGAAGCATCCACAGCATCACCCTTTCTCCTGTTCATGCTGGTCACACAGAACAAAGCCTCTTTGAGCAGCTGATGCTCACCTTCTTCATCTTCCCAAGGGTCCTTTGAGACTCTTGACAGTCTCTGTGTTCTGAGGAATTGTTTTTTGGCTAGCTCATTCTGCTCTGACCTCGCTGGTTTGAGATCAAAGATCAGCCAAAACCAGAGCTGTGAGAGAACCAATTCCCCCCGGAAACTGAGGCTTCACATCATGACTTCCTATAGTGACACCAGGCTGAATTTGGAGCATTAAAACATCAAGGGACTCCTTTCCTTGAGGAGTAAACATTCTAGCCAGTTTCTATCACAGTTCTTTGGTGGAAACAGAGGACAATAAGGAAAAGGAAGTCCAAAATCAGATAGACCACTGGAACAATTCCCTGAATAAGAACAATTCTCCATGTCCAGGCAAACTGCCACTAAATTCCTTGATAAGAGCCCATTTTCTGGGTAGCAGTTTTTCACTTAACTTTTAACTTAAAGGTTTATAAAACATGATGCTAAAAAGCAAGTCACATTTAACTCGCAAAAAAAAAAAGTACTTTCTCCTACATGCCAATATTATCTTAATTCACAGTATGAATGAGAAAAGCCATATGAGAACAGAGATTCCCAGCTGTCTTGTTCACTACTTATGTTCCCAGTTTGCTGAATTATTTTTATATTGTTGAGCTTAAGATATACTTCAAAATCTCACCATAAAGCAATAAAATGTCAAATCTTAAACAACTGACAATACAAGCTAAGCATTTTTCAGATGATATATGTGTAGTAGCCACCACTAACTTTTAATCTCAGTCTTCATACCAAAAAACATTCCTTTAAATTCATGCACACATAATCTGTCACAGAGTATCTTTTTGATCAAAGGGCTGAGGGCTGAACTAGTCTTAATCCAAACTAAAAAATCAGGCTTGATGATACTACAGGCTTGATTTCACTACCACAATAAGATATGGTATATGGTTCATTCCAAATCTGACCAACCCTAGCAAAGTAACACTTCACTTTGACTACCTTACAAATGCTTCAAGCAATTCTCAAAATAATGTTCTGGTGAGTGTGCATACAGAAACCAAAACTGTGTTTACAAATTCTAATAATTAAATTACGGTTTCCAACTCTTGGTGAAATTGAGAATATCTTGATGAAATTAAGTCCTGAGTTCTTCTTAGGACTTGTTTCCTTTCCAGATTTATGGAGAATATATAAAAACAAGTCAGTCTGATAAACAAGGGATGGATGGGAATATAACTTACTCTAATGCTGAATAATTTCAATGAGAAACTTTCCATCCGGTATTAAAAAGGCTTTCTGCAGCCCTCTGCCTTCCTACACAAGCATGCTGGTGGATAGAGAACAGTGTCTGTTCTCTGCATCACGCAGTCTCATTTGAAGTAGCATTTACTTCTCATATCAATTGCATGTTCTACAATAATTTTATTTCCCTGACTACTCACAGAAGAATTTCATTACTCAGATAAGTAGTACCTCCTAAGTATTTCTGGCCTTTGGATTTTATAATGATCTGGTTATATTATACAAAAAGAAGTATTTTTCTCTACTGTTCTTTAATTGTACTGGTATTTGATTAAAACTTGCTTTTCTATTCCTCAGGCATGATTACCAGTAACCATAATTGTAAACACTTTAAAAGCCAAATTATATAAGGAAATATCCAGCTGCTTTTCTCAGCTAGAATAATTAATTTATAAACAACAGAGGATAAGAATTTAAAGAAACCCACACTTCCAGCTACATATGCAAATGGGCTTAGAAAAGATGTAAGGGAACAAATGATCTTGGTGGGGGTCATAGGGGGAAGTGGATAGACTCTCTAGACAATGGGGTCCAATTATAGCCCTTCTGAAAACTAAACTCACTTTAAGTCAAATTTTGTAAGATTTTACTTGATAAATCTAGTGAGATTTTCTGATGTTTAGGACTTGATAATGACAAGATGAAAAGAATCCACAATCTTTTGTTGGTTTTGTTTGGGAAAACAAAAAAGTCATCTGCTAACTATAAAAAATCTCTATAATGGATCTTGTATATTTTGAGTTCCCAATTAGACTTGGTGATTAATCTTCAGTCATAGGAATAAAAATAATCTTCTTAGTAAAATGAGGTGTCCTGTGTCCCAAATATGACATATATGCTTCCTAATAACAATATTTTTATTAGCCTACATATGATGGATATGAATCTGATGATGGATATGAATCTCTACACCCATACACTATCTGGATTTTCTCTTCTTAGGTTGTTTAAGGTTGCCTTCAAAATCATCAGTATAAAAATATTCCCTCTCTGCCTCGAACTCTGAGGTGTAATTCCCCCTCTTCACTCTCAGACAAGGAAAATAACCACACTTGAACACAACATCTGAATTGTCAATCTGACTATCACAGCTACTTGTGAAGGAAAAAACACTTTCTAGTTACTGAATGGAACTAGAGTGTCAGCCAAGATCCATTTGTTTTTATTTGGGTAAGTAAAAACAAGCAAAACCTTCTGAAAATTTGGGCGAATGGAAATAATAAGAGCTTTGATACTGAGTAAATCAAGGAGGCTTTGTCTGCTTGTTACCAAATATCCAGCTATCAGATACCTGTCAGAAAAGCTTATTTCACAAGGCTGGACCATATCCAGAAAAATGAAGTGGGGCCAATTTCACTGGGTGTGTTCTGCTGCTTCCTTTCTCTTCAAGTTGGACTGGAAATAATATAAAGAAATCCCCCAAGTAATCTGCTCCAAACAAGAAGTCCATTAAAAAAAACGACACAAAACAAAAACACAATCCAAGGATTTGGAGGAAAGGAACCAGAGCTTAAAAGTTTGTGACTTTTCAGCTGCATTTTTAAAACCCAGAAAATGCGCAATTTGGAATTATCCCTGTTTGACAATTTTCCCACATTATAGTGATTTGTATGAAAAAGTATTTTAAAGGTGCATACATCTGGGAGTTTTCAAAGATTCAAAATAAAAATCTGGCAGGAAGTGTTTCTAAATACAACTCAATTATATCTAGGTAGAAATTGTTCCCTCTAGGCCTGAGCTAATCAGAAGATAATAAAAACTGAAAGCTCTGTGAAGAGAAATAGAAATGTGGTTAGAGTAAGCTGAAGTGAGTGAAATACATATTCACTGACACAAACATGAAAACACACTCAGAAGTTTTAGCATTCTATAGAGGCAGCAAATGTCATATTTAAAATTAATCACTATATTTGGCTTTTGGACAGAACTTATTCCAAGTCTGTTATTTTAAATGAGCCAGAAGCAGCAATGGCTCTCATCCTTTCTACAGTTGTACTGCTCCTATCATATTTTTGTTTTGTGGATTAGTTAAGTCAGATACTGGAAGTGCCTATTTTGTTACTTCTAGTTTTGTGAAACGGAAGTTTCAAGTCTCAGTGTTCTCATCTGTAAATGGGATTAATCCTGCCCTCAGTTATTAGAAGCACCAAATAAGCACAATTCCGAGTCCTTAATGGGAAACAAACATTAGGCTCCCATGTACTGTCCAATCCTTCAACTCATTAACACACTAGAAATAAAGAAACTGGGCTGCAATTTAACTAGTGTTTCATGAAATATTTGATTTTACATAATAAGCTTGCAAAGACCATCATTTTCCATGGCTAAATTTGCGCCTCCAAAGACAGCTAGTGCACCGTGCTGAGCAAGAACATGGCATTAACAGATAGGCAATAGGAAAGAAAGCAGAGCTGAGATGCAAAATGACCCCAAAGTGAGCGCTGAGTGCTCTGTCAGAAAAAAAGGCATGTGAGAAACCCAGGCAAATACAACCAATAACGGAGATAGGTACTCTGTTCCTGGGTACCAAATGTAATATAATCTATGAAATATAGACACATCAAGGTAAACTGAGGAAAAGAGAAAGATATGAGAGAAAGGCTACAACATACTTTCAAAGAACTACACAGTAAATTGTTTACTACAAAGTAAGCACTTAAATAATTGCAAGGTTACTTTTTAAACATACCAAATGTGGAGGCTCATTAATCCCAAGTGGTTCCTGAAAAACATTAAAACATATTAAAAATTATGATCATACATCTGTCTTAAAAATTTTTGGAGACAGAAAAAAAATGTTATCTGACCACCTGACTAGATTTCAAGTGTCTTATGACTCAGCTAACCTACTGAATTTTCTTACAATACTTTGACTATTTTTGTACATGTATTTTGAATTTAAGTAAATATCATACCTTAAAGAAAAACATGCCCCAATGCTTGCTGACTAGCATGCTAGAGTCTGCACTTGCCACACCCTCGCCCACCGCTACTTCGTGCGCACCTTGCCAGAGTTCTGCAGTTACTGCTGTTGGCCACTCTGGCCACACTTTCACATCCCCGTGAGTTTGCACACAAGCTTATTTCCTCGTTGTGGGATGCCCTTTTTCCCCTCTTCCATGCCTGGAAAAGTTGCTCTTATACCTTAGGTTATCACTCAGTGGGCCTCTTCTGTGGCATGGTCTCTACCCCCAGGCTCAGGGGCTCCCTGCCCCCCTCTCATCCCTGTACTGCCTACATGCTTCATTTTCTCAGCAATCACACTAGTGTTAGTTGCTCCTAAGTCTTATCTCCTCTGAGACTGAGACCCATCAGGGTAGCCTTACTCATCAGTGATCCATACAGTGCCTGTCATACCAGGGACGCTAAACAGATGCTGCTGTATGAATAAAGCAGTCAAATCACAGGACATCTCAACAGTGTGCTCCTAAGATCTACTAGCTCTCTATGTAGTCTATAGAAATTCATATGCGGCTTCATTTTCTAATATACACACATATATAACCCATCAAATCCACTTTTAAGAAAGCCTCCTCCCCACCACATACCTAATGGTATATCATTATATCCCACAGGTACTGGTTTTGTTCATACTTCACTCACCAGTTGGATAGGTCGTATTGACATGATTATATTGTTTGAACCTCCCCAATCAAAAAAGCATTTGTATTTCCCTTTCTCTAAAATGTACTGTTCTCCACAGAAGAACTTCTGCTGGTAGGCAACCCATCTATAAGAGACAAAAACAAAAAAGAACTGCAGTGATATAGACTAGGGCAACCAAAGCAAAGTTCTCCAAGTGAGAAACAACTTACACTCCACTTTTAACGTGAATGGATCCTGTTTCACTGCCAAAACCAATTTCTTCCAAGTCAGAAACTTCCTGATTTGTAACATCAATAAACTTCCCACTTTCTAGGTCAGATTCGAATAGTGTGACAGAAGATTCTATAAAATTCTAAAAAGAGGAAGAGGAAAAGTTAGGAAAAGTATAGGCATTTTGCTTTGTGGATTGCTATTATATCTAAGCACAGTTTTCACATACTTGTGGGATAATTTTCATATAAATAACTACAGGATGAATTTTACATGACATTGAAAACAATTTTAACTGTCATCGCTCCTAATTAAACAAAAAAAAGCCTAAATTTTACTTTAATTCATACATATGGAAACTATTCAGCAGTTATTATATTGTGGGAACTTATAATCTGTCATTTGTAACACTAATTGTAAAGTCTAATTTGTGCCTAAAGAAAGCAAGCTACATGAAAAAAATGTAGACAATGCACTACAGGTAGGGTAGGAGAGGATTTTATGAGCATAAATGTAACATAACAGATATAATTTGTTTGACAAAAAAAATCACTTATTAAAAAATAAAAATAAGGAAATTTTAAATTTATAGTTAGACAATATCTTCAAAATTCTTCAAAAACAGAAAAAAACTAAGCTCTAACTTGATAAATTAACAAGACAGACAAAATTCACAAAGAACATTAAAAAGAAGCAGCTGTCTAATTTCACTAGTAAAAACAAAGACATTCAAATTAAACTACTATCTATGGTTTTTATGTTTTAAATTAAGAAGAACAGTAATACCTAATTTTGTCAGGGAACACTGCTGATGGACATAAATTGGTCAGTTATTTTAGAAAATAATTTACAAATATATTTACAAGACTAACATTGTTTATAGTCTTCAGGCTTGAAATTTCCTTTAAGATAAAAAGTTTTCTAAAACTAAATGAGGAATTTATACTCACAGATGCTTTTTTTAAAACAATGGAAATCTTTAACTAGTGTAATTATTCAAAAGATGTTTAAGATAAACATTTACACACCTACCATGTGATGGAATAAACAATTAAGAATTAACAAGCAAACAGTTGAAAATTAATTCTATTTTTACTACTGGCTAAGAGTTTTACACATATCACTTCCAGAAGAGCCACTGGATTTCCATTTTACATCTAAGGAAATAGAATCTGCCAGTGGTAACACAATCACTGAAGGTAGAGAATGACTTTGAGTTCAAATTTATTTATACTAAGCTCTTTAACCAGTCACACATAAATATAAGGATGAAAGCAGGACAACTAATTTGTAATTTTTCATAAAAAAAGAACATAAAAAAAGAGTAATCTTTGGGTCCATGGAAGTTGAGCAATTTTGCCCTATAGAGTTTCCAAATTTTCATATGTATTTTAATTAGAAGATACAGAATACATTAAAAATGAAAAAAAAAAGCCCTTTTCTTTCCTCTCAACTTCATTTTTGTAAACAATTCTTAGACTATGGAAAATACTATCAACTTCTGTAAGTCTCAACAACATGAATTTTCTTCCCTTTTTAATATATTGTGATTACAATCTAAAAATAGAAGATTTCTAGGGCAAACATTTATCTCATGAACAAGCAAAACAGTGTCCTAAAGCAACAAAGGATAGAAAGAAAATACATTTTAAAACATTCTCCTGTACTTAGTAGTCAACTTTCAAGGAATTTTACATTGTTGACACTATCAAATTTCATTTGAACTTCAGGATAAAAGATAAAGGTTTTTTTAAAAGTTTTATTTATTTTAAAATTTCATTAGATTTATTAATTGTATTTGACATCATTTGTAGTCCCCAGGGAGTTCCTATCACCATTTCACCCGTGCACCATCACCTCAGTCCCTTGTGCTCTTTATACCTTCATCCCTGTCTTTGCCCTCCCCTCTCCCCCACTCCCCCCGCCCCCGCCCCATGATCCCTTTGGTTTAAAAAGGTAAAGGTATTTTTTACCTGAAATTTTATTATGAAATAATTTGTAATTCTGTTTCAATTACTCTTTTGGAATCTGAGAATACAGCCACTTTCGTTACTTACACATAGTTCTTAAAATACAGGAGTGGATTCATTCTTCATCATTCTAACCATACTGATCTTTAACATAACACTGTTTTAAAAATGCGCAATTATCATCTTTTGAGTTCCCTTTAAACTCTAATTTTACACACACATATATGTATTGGTACATACATATGTAGATGTATATATATACACAAGTCCTCACTTAAGGTTGTTAGGACTTTAAGAGAAATGAGGTATAACAACAAAAGCAGGTCCTTAAATAATGACCTTCATTCAACATTGGCCAGGACTTTTTTCTCATCAACAAAATAAAACAATACCGGATAAGATGACTTCTATTTGAGGACCAACCATCTAGATGTGTTTATGTATATAGGTTGCATGTATGTATATACACACATATATATGCACACACACACATACAGCTACTGAGCTACAGATACACAAATATAAACCTGCCCTTTTGTTCAGTTGAGCTTTAATAACTCTAAGTGATTTGCCCAGATGTCCCCAGGACGAGCCTCACAACTGAAAAATGGTTGCTGACAGCCTAGATGACACATCGGCAAACCTGGTTACACTGACATCAACTTCCAACACCCAGGAACCTGGACACACCTCTGTTTCTTCTGATATTGAAGTGTGTGACTATCTCAAGGCAGCTGTGAGGACAGGATGTCATGAGGAGGGCTACAGGGAGCCTGGTCAGGAACCGGCGTGTAAAGCCCCAACCAAGTCAGAACCAAGCACTTCAGGAAGGGCTTCAGCAGCTCTCCTTACACAGACCTCACCCTCCCACTCTGGGCACTCTGGAACACTCATGGTGCTCCTACTACTTCTGCCTCCACAACTACCTGTTCTCTACTCCTCTTCAGGTTGTAGGATTGGGGGAGCAGGGATAAGCTGAACTACACCAAGGAGCACAATGTTATTTTAAAGTTGGACAAAGATGGACATATGCATGTGTGCTGTGTTTGCGCCTCTTGTTGAGAAGTCACTTGTGTTATGATGTGTTGTGTTTTGCTTGAGCAATGATTTATACAAATCCCAGTGTGTGGGCTGTGGGGGAGTGGCAGCAGGCATGAGGGGATTGCTGGGGAACAGGCAAGAGGCACAGGCCACCTGGCAACAATGCAGCCCAGAGCTGAGGAGAGAAGGGATCCTTTGTCCCAGGGCACAGTGCCAAGTACAAGTGCTGGCAACATACTGTTCACAAATAAATTTACTCACATGGCTTGAGTTTGTGTCCTTCCTGCTCTGTCTACCATTCCAGAGACTTGGCCAAGGGCCATGGGAGTCTCTCAAGTATCACTGTCCTCTTCTTTCCATCTTCTTTTGTTTATTCATGATTTTCTTGCCTTATAGCTGCTTTTGCCTTCCGTCTTTTTCTAAGTACCCTTTTGAGTTACTCTCCTGGTTTTGACCCTCTCTGCAATACTTATGCAAACCTACCAAATACACAATATCTGATCCAGTTGAGAAGTTGCCATCATATTGGTATGTTGTCCATATTGGGCAGAGTGCTATCTCTGAGCCAATTCCAACCAGAAAAATCTCCAGAGACTACAAATACAAAGCACGGTATAAAATATGGGGAAAAATAGGGGAAAAACCTCAAAACTTTCTAACTACCTTGCTCAGGAGGTGATCACAACAGGAACTAAGTATCATGTCCAGAGTAAGCTCCATGAGGTTAGCAGGTTGTTAGTATTATATTTTAAGAATACTTCAAAATCCATTGAAAATTATAGAGAGCATAATTTAGTCTCAGATATAGGATTCCCCACTATTAGAACAAAACCTATGAGCAGTCACTTCAGGATGAAAGACAAGCCTCAGTAACTAGGTTATTTCCATTCAATCCCTCAGCTATCAGATCTCTAGCGCTTATCCTATAACCCTCAGTGAGATACGTCAATATGAGCCATCAACGGAGACCTGGGGTCTCCATTGATTCTGGAGAAATAATGGTCTCGTAGGTATACCATCTGGTTTTAGAGGTCTGAAAGGCTGGAAGTTTGAAAATCATAGCAAAAGCAAGTCTAAAACTTAATGAGCATAAAACTGAGCAAAAGCTAGCATACCAAGGAAGTTTTACTAAAGAGATAAAAATTCCTTCTTTAATCCCCAGAGTCTAAACAGTCCTTCTGGTCTGCTTTGTAAAAAAAATAATCAACTCCAAATCAGTATGTCTGTCTGACTCATTTGGACTTAGGAGCACATTTCTGGTTGTTCTTTCCAAAGTCCTCTGTAAGCACAGATCACATTATCCCTAAGAATACACTCAGGACTTGATCTTAGTAGATCCAGAATGTTCTGTATACTGAAGCCAGGGCATTACAAAATTGCATTAGGCAGTTTTTCTATCTGTCCTCTTGGTTATTTTATATTTCTTTAACTTAGATTTTAAATGTCACGCTTTCCAGGTTAGAGACATCTGAGAGTCTGTATGGGGAAGATGTCTCACATCCTGTCTGCTTGTTAACTCATGTAGCTTGTGACAGAGCTTTAAATTACATATCAAGCAATACTGTACGGTTTTTAAAAGATTTTTACAGAGGGCTTAATTCCTGTTAATGTTTCTTATAACAAAATAAGAGTAGCGAGAACAACAATGATAAAGGGCCCAACAATAATAAGGGGAGGAAGGAAACATTGGGATGTAATAGATGCATCTGTGGCCTTGATGGAGGTGTTGGTTTCAGGGTACATAATTATCCTTAAACTCATTGAGTCTCAACATTAACATGTGTACTGCTTTTATACATCAAGCATGCCTCACAGAGTGTTTTTTTTTTTTTTTAAAGAACTCTTCCTCAACTATATGCTATGCCTAAAGAACACAAAATACTTTCAGTGTATTTGAAGTTTTTAAAGCCTTTTCATAATATACAAATTTCACAAATTTTAAGTTATATAAATATGTGCATATTTTAAAAATATTATTTATCTGAAAATATTTTGGGGAATGTACTTAAATTGTCTGAAAAGATGGAAATAACTATTGTGTGTGTGTTAGTCTGTAATGTAACTACAAATTTATAGCTACAAATGAAATGCTAATCAGCTCTTGGTTGAATGAGATCCTGTTTTCCACTGTGACAGTGCTTTTATAGTGTAACTATTCGTAACAAAGAGATAATGGACAATATGACATGGGCTTTAGCATTAAACTGACTTACTTCTCAAAACACACGCCTATACTCAGAAAGTTAGTTTCTCGGCCTCTGTACCTGAGACCCTTGTCAATAAGAAACTGGAAACCAGTTCTCCCTCCTTTTTAGGAATATTAAGTACATGAGTATGTAAAACCATTAGCAGATCCTTGACAAATGTTAGGATTATACAATGAAGATCAAGATTACATCTTTAACTGGTGGTTAACAACTAATCCTTTTACTTTCAGTAAATCTAACTGAAAGAGCACAGAGCAAAGAAATGCCTTTCTTGAAAGGCATTTTTTCTTAGTTATGTAAAAATCGTGTTATTTTTGCTAATGCACGAAACCTACACATAGCTGACTGCCATGTCACAATATGCCAATTTTGCCAACTTATATTATGATGTACAATCTGCATCGAACAACTCTTAGTCATTTGGCTCTCTCATTACAGTATTTATACCTTTTCATATTTTCTACTATTGAGAGATTTCAACTTATAACTTGGGTTTTGGTTTATTTTAGTCACAGCCTTCTTTGAAAGATACTATCACATACATTGCTAAACATTTCTGTGATAAACAATGCACTTGCTCAATTCAGCTTTTTTAAATAAGGAGGGAAAATTATTTCACATTAGATGGAACATGCTATGAATTGTGATCTTAAGTTTTCTCAATGCAGTAAGCCACAATGAGAATGAAGGATGAAGACTACCTTGTCTTGTCTTGCTTGCCTTTTAGTGGTCAAGTCAGGAGTGGCCAGGTGCCTTGGTCCTTCTATATTAGAATCGTGAACTAACTACTTCAAAAGTTATCGACTGTGTGAGCACACTCAGCGCTCACTCTTCAGCAGACTGTACTGTATTTTTTTTTCACAGAAAATTGATTTTCAACTCATTTTCTTATTGGGGAGGCTTATTCTTGAAAAAAACACTCCCTTGTTTTCTGAGCTGCTTCTCCCTTTCCAGCTCCTCATGACAGGTGAGGGGGTTGCAACATGCCACTGCTGGCCCCAACAGATAGAAACCTAAAGGGTCAGACAGAGCACACACTTTAAAGAAGCGCTTTAGAGGAAAGGCTTTAGAGGCCATGCCAGGTAGTTTTGGAGTTTATAGGGGTAAAGACTATTTTGTCAAGAAATTGCCAATGTAATTGCTAAATCATGTGAAAATCTGGCTCTCCAAACACATTTAAAAATCTCAGAGCCTGTTAGAAAAATAAGCAACATTTGATAAATCTTGATATTCTATAGAGCTTGTTAAATCTATCTGCTCCCCTCTGTCCCTTCATCAGCTTCTACCTGAAGTCCCCCAACATTCTGGGCCTTTTGACTCCGGACCTAACCTCCTTTATCCCATGCCAAATTTCTTGGTACACCAGTCACCAAAATAGAGCTTTCTGATCTAATCCAGTGCACCAAGTCTAAAATCCACCAATGGCTTAAGGTCAAGTCAAGGAAGTTAAAATCAGAACCACTCAATATGGCATATAAGGCCCTTTTCCCCAACATGCTAATTTATCTGCATTTCCCAAACACACCAGTTTCAAGTACAAGAGTTTCTCAACCTGAGCATTAATTGGGCCTCATGATTTGTTGAGATGTGCATAGTGGGGGCTATCCTGTGTACTCTAGGGGTTAGCAGTATCACTTGTCTCTGTGCACTGTATGTCGGTAGCACCCCATCACTCCAAGTTATGGCAAACCAAAGGTCTCCAGACATTTTGGAATGCTCCCGAGGGGGTGAAGTCACCATTAGCTGAGAATCCCAGGCTTTTATCCTTTCCTTTGTATATGTTAATCTCTTTCTAAAACAACACCTACCTTTCTCCACTCTATCCTGGAATTTTTCCATTTGGCTAACTCTTGAAATGAAATTGCAGCTCAGGTATTATCTTTACTTTCTAGTTCCAAGTGTGAGTAACTGACCTTTCTTCTGGGTACCCTAAGTACTTCCTGCTTAATAGAATCCTAGCAAACTCAATAAAACATTTACCTAAGTGCTAGCTTCCCTACTAATGCAAAGAAGATGCAGTTGCTTCCTGGCATGATATATGATCATGAAATCATGATGGAAAATACATGTCACTATTCCATAGCAATCACAGCAGTTTAAGAAAAATAGGTAGTCACATAAGCAGTTTAGTGCTCTGAGGTTATTATAGACATTTTTATAATATTTTATGTTATATCAGAGCACATATTATGTATCCATGGAAAGATACAGATTAGAAAATTAAGAAGGAAGCAAACTCACAGCTTGTAAGTATCGGAAAGACAAGATGGGACCACTTAATGCCCCACAGGCATTACTGTCTTCAAAATCTCCTTCTTCAAGCAAGAATTGCTGGCCTTTAAAATGTTCTTTCTCATAGGCAACCCACCTAGAAATACAGAGGACATACAATTGAACCATTAATAAAAGTTTAGTCAACAAAGAAAGTCATAATAGATCAACTAGTTGCACATTACCATGTTTTAAAGGTAACACATTTGTTTTGCTACCATTTACAAAGACAGACAAATAGCGTATACTTCATGGATCTGTAATTTTTATAGTATGGTATATAGCTTTTTTCAACAAAAGGTTAACTGTTGCAGAATTGCAACAGAGCAACGCTTGTTAAATGCTTGTTCCATGACTTGATACCACACTTCAATATGATCTGAGAACAGTTTGCCAAATAAAAAAAGATTGAAATGCACAAATAGCCAATAAAAAAGTTGCAAATCTATAATGAGATCCACAGATCATTCCTATTTTCTAGCTAAACCTTACTGGAAGCACACACTGATTACTAGAGTAAATATCTGTTCAGGTGGGTTTTAGCTAAGAGCAACCAGGAAATCTGACTGAGCTATTAGACCGAGTGACCTACATGTATCAGGGTATTAAATAAATATCTGTAGATGGAAGATGTAGCTCCCACCATTGTATCAACCAGTGATGACGGCAGAAACTAGAAGCACCATGGCAGAGCACTTTCCAGGGACCCAGGTCTCTTCACTTCTAATCTAAAACTGTCAGCACAAGACATAGATAAACATCATTAGTTAGGAATCTCCATGAAACCTAACTTTATAAAGTAATTCACAGTGTCTGATGCAATATGGGTGGGCACCAATGGCTCCTAGTTCATCCCAACCAACTCCAGTCCGCATCAGAGTACAGCTGGAGATGGCTCTCTTCTTTGGGGCAGAGTGCAAAGGGTGACCATTCTGAGCTCCAGAGGTGGGGACCTCTGAATTGGAAAGCTGGACAAAAACAAGCCAGGGAGTGCTACTATTTTCCGCTCACTACAGTTGTGAAGAAAGAAAAATTATTCCAAAAAATTGTTTTCATAGGGTACAAAGTAACAACTATTGCTCAGTAATCATGAAATTCCTTCTAGTTGTCTGTGTAGGTATTCATATTGCAAGGGGGAGGGGAACCTTTGTGTATCGAGATAAATATATTTTATACATTTTAGTACATGTGTAGTATGTAGAGAAACAAACTTTTTATTCTTCAACTCATGTATAAAGATAAATTTTACAAGAAAGCTTTTAAATTCTAAGTTTTCTCTAATGTAAATGTGGCTACTCAAAACAAGCTCTTAATATGCCTGAACGGGGAAAAAGGAAAAAAGGAACAAAATATACTATTACTAAAGGAAAGATTAGCAAATTATGATCTTTCAGTTCAAAAATGTTCTGCTCAGTTTTTCTGATTAAATTTTGATTGGAATTCAACTTATATATTCATTTCAGATATTTTTTAAAAAAATACATGTTATCTGAGCAAAATTCCTTTCTTCAGATTCCTCAAAAGCAGTTCAGGCCAGAGAGTACCCATTGTCAAAAGCCTTGTCTTTGGTGGGACCTCCCCAGTGCACTAGGGGATAGGTCTCAGTGCCATCACTGACATTGCCTGAGTTCCATCCTCAGCCAGGGAGTGGACCCACATATGGAGCAGCAGACCTCTCCTGTCTGGCCCACTGCTCCCCTTAACAGAGTGTCTCGGTAGATCCGCCTATTCTTTTCCCACTATCTCTGGTAAATCCTCTCACCCCCCACATCTCTGGCCTACACCCTGTTCTTCTATGAGAAAATAAATAAAAATATTAAAAAAAAAAAAAGCCACTTGTCTTTGGAAACATCCATTAGCTACTTCAATCAGGAAAGGTTCACTGACAATATGCTCAGCACAGAATGTCAATTAAGCTCTGCTGAGGCTCAGAGGATGAACTGGGGTTCTCATTCATGTTCACAATCTGTGAAGAAAAATCATTTCATCTTGCAATTCTCATCTTGCAATTGTTTAGAAAAGTGAAGTTTTAGAAAGTTCTTTACATTTAATCTATCTCAAAGTATCTAGTAACAACAGTTCCCAGAAAGCCATTGGCGTCTAATATTTTCTGTTGCCTGTATTACAGAGGGATGCATATTTTCAAATTAAGGCATGTTGCTTTTGCTCTGCTTAGCACATTTTTTGTGCTGATCTTCAAAAACAGACTACTAAGTCAAATACCAAAAATAAAATACTCACACGCCACCGATGACACGAATTGATCCAATTCCATGAAAGTCCAATTCATTTTTTAGAAAATTAGGGACAGAATCTATATGTTCACTAAACTCTCTTGCCTGTCCACGAAAATGAGGTTTTTCGTAAATAATAACCTAAAAAATATGAAAGAAAACACTTAAACTTTATCATATTTTAGAATAGATACATATGGATTTACTTAAGTGACACTAAGTAGGTACAACATGAATAAGGAACACTGTCCACATAGTTATATTTATAAAAATATAAACATATTTATAATGTAGCATATTAACTCATATTCACAAGGAATATGTGAATATCTATTCTTTACATCTATCACCATAAATGTAAAATATCTTAATATTTTTTTAATATACTCAAGATTAAATTGCTCTGATTATCCAAACCCTAGCAGCATCTAGGATAAACTGTTTAATAAGTGGTTCTTGAATCATTCTCAGTTTATCCCTCTTTTTAGAATTTAATAGAGATCTGCCTTATATTTTTGAATTTCCCCTATGAGACACAAACTCTCTTGTGCTTTCACACAAGAGAGTTATAAATTATCTGTTGATTTGAGAAAAAATATATATAATCATCACTATTTGTTGAGATAAAATGGGCAAGTACACCCTTTAAACTTAAATATACAACTTGCATAAAATGAAAAATTACTGAAAATTTTTCAGTACTGTGCTGAAATCATGAAGTTTTATTTGTGATACATGTGATATATGCCAAACACATTTAGACTAAGAAGAAATTATTTGATGAGTAACACATAAAACTTGAATACCGTGACTGTCTGACAGCCATTCCAACCTGTCAAACTGCAAATGTCCAAGGACAACCTAGCCTATGGCACCTTAAGTTCTGATTCAGCAAACAGGAGACTGAGACAGGAGCCTCTCAGGGAATAATATCACAGCTCAATTAGCATCTATTAGGTCACTGGTTCAAAATCTCGGCCGCATATTACAATTACCTGGGAGCTTTAAAAAAGTTTGGTCACACCCCAAACCAAAATAGCATCTCTGCCAGTAAACTCAGACACTATTTTTTTTTAAACCAAGATTAAAAAGTCAAGACAGGTCTAATTCAAACACCTTGACACTTGAGTCTATCTAACACTGTGGACTCTTTTGCCTTAAGCTGTTCTCTAATTCATTTCTATCTGGCATTCCCCAAGAAGATGATTTTTCTTTGTGAACCAGAACTGAGCCTCCCCTTTTCAGAACTTTCCAATGCTAACCACATTCCAAGAAGAGTAGAGGGAAAGGCAGCTGCAGTGGGAAGGGTGGAGGCTAACACATTACATATACTAATTAAAAAACAAACAAACAAACCAGCTATGTGATTGAGATAATGGTGGTAAATTCCATAAATTAGGAAACACAGAAATGGGAGGGTTGAAGGAACTATGTCTTGCTTGTGTCTCTGGAGGTGCTATAAACTAAACACAGGCCTGTTTGCATCTTTGATTACTGTGTTGGTTTTCTTCCTATATCTAATGTATAGTTTAAATTTCCATTTTTGTTTTTTCCCCAAAATATACTTAACCATAATGTTATTAACACTCCCTTTTCACCCTCCTGAGTTTTTATTGCTTCTATTGTTGCCTTCAGATACTTTTATTTACAAATAAACAGCTATCTGATAGGAACTACTTATACTCCTTTCTGGTTGTGCTGGATCTTCTTCTAGATAGCACATCTCAATGAGAAGTCCAACTTAGCATCTTTCTCCCTTGCTAGTAGGTGCTCATTGAGTTTGCCTTATCGTTAGTGTCACCTTTGCACACTGTCCCCACCCCCCACTCACAGCCTGGGCACTCAGTAATCATTCTGTTCAATCGATTTCCAGCACCCTAACATCCATCAGCTGGGAACTACTAGCATATTCAGGTTTTTTAGTTAACAGGAGTGCTTAAACATTAATACTAAAATCACTGCTGCCACAAAATTCAGTTTGGTGACTTACCCTTAAGTTCATAGGCATTTCCACTTTCAATCCACCCTTAAGATAACAAAAAATTTCAATATTAGATGTGTGAACATTTGAAAGTAACTAGGTGACATATGTAGGTTTGATAAAAATCTGATTAGTGAGGATTTATAGACCAGTCAACTTTAAATTACAGCAAATTTAAAATTTTAAGCACAGAATTTTATAGGAGTCAAAATGTCCTACATCAATGTAGTTGGGAAAGAGAGGTTAAGAAGACTACTTCCAGATTGCAACCACTCGAAAAAGAAAGGAAACTGAGCTTTAATTCTTAAGCACATGTCATCCTTTTGTACAGTGTCCCAAAAGGAAGAGGGGGTTTGCTAGCAGAGTCACTGGACTGTAGTGGAGGGCTAGGGGAAGCTTGGTGGTGGGTGTGGTGTGGTTACATTCACCTCAAGGGCATGTACCTACACTTCTAAATGCTGTGTAAATCAGTTACTGCAATTTAAAAAAAAAAACAACTTATTTGGCAGAGTATATTTCTAAACCACTTAGTACTACTAATAAAATTCTCTGCATTTGCATGTGCTTTCTGAATGAGAGAGAACACTTGTTATTATCAATATTTTATCAGACATTATGTCTTTATGATCTCAAAGTTGTAAAGCATAAAATCCTAATTCTATAATTGCCTTCCTTCTAATACTATTTCACATTGTGGTATTAAAATTTCTTAGTGTTGTTTTTTTATTTTCTAAAGTCACAGAACAACCAAAAATTATTTTTCACATAACTAACATTTAGTTGAATAGCTCGGTTCTTAAATTGTTTGCAAAAAAATAATACAACAGGAAATTATTATCTGTAAGAAAGCATTCACTGACAGAACTGCCCATATGTTATTAATGTGGAATTTATCATTCATTACTTACTGCAATGGAAGAGTATAATTTACTACATAATTTTCTAGCAAGTATCAGAACAAATTATGAACTTTATTAAATATTCAAAACTTTTTTATCAGGATAATACTTAGAAGGAAACTGCATGTATTGCACAAAATAAATTCAGACATTTGTCTTCTAGAAACATTAAACTTTTTCAGATATTCTCTGCAACATAGAGAAATAATGTATCAACAAAGTGCGATTAACAGCATACACCTTCACTCTCCAAGACTGAGATCTGTGAGTAGTGACCAGCCATTTACTTTTGGATTCGTGGGTACTTCAGGAAATGTTTCTTCTTAAATTTACTTACCATTTGAAGTGGATGCAATGATTTCATTTCTGCAGCAGAAATCTCAAAAAGTCCATGGTCTTCCTCCAAAACTGTAGCTTGCCCCTTAAAATTAATATCTGGGTAGGCAAGCCAACTAAATAGGAAATGAAAGGTTAGTTAAGTATAATAGGGACACTGCACTCTAGTTCTGTAGAATTTAAAAGTTTACGTTTATGTAGTACATAAAAAAATCCTTTACAGAATTACACTACCAAATTAGTAAAACACATTCAAAGTGACTTTGTCAGATAGTATCAATAAAGAAGAGTTAAGTCAGTACTTATGTTTAAACACTAATTATCCTATAATCTAGAAATCCTTCATAAATAATGAAGTACATACATTCAAACACTATCTATCCTATTCACTAGGTTTTCCAACTACAAAGCAATACTTTCCTAATATTTAAAAGATGGATGACACCTTTAAACAAGCAGAGGAAGACTGAAAAATCAGAGCCATCCCATATCATTCCAGCCTTTTTTAAACTGAGATGATTAGAGACAGGGACAGGGGTCCCACCAGGCTTTTTGAGGTATTTTCCATCTTGACCCATAATTTTAAAATCCATGTCAGTTCTGTTAGCTACCTCAGGAACAGTATTTAAGATTCTCAAAAACCCCTCCTTGTTTCTAGTTAAACTTGGTAATTACAGACATTTCTCACAGACAGGGTCAATAGCTAGGTTTGCCCAGGAGTTCTAGTCCATGGCTTGAGGAAATAAAATGTCCTACAGTGACCCCAAAATGCTACAAGAGCCATCATCAGAGAGGAAAAGATGAAGCAGTAAAAGGATCCATGCTCAACCAGGCGGCAAAGAACTTGTGATTCGAGCCCATCTGGGACTGAATCAAGATAGAGCTCAGTCCCACAGTCCCAGAGGATAGCTGAATGTGGAATCAGAAAGGCCTTGTATCAAATCCATGCTTAGCAGCTGGTAGTCAGGGGTAAGTCACATAATTTCCTCACTTATGAGAGTAGTCCCACCTGCTTTGCAGGAACAGAGAAATGATAAACAAAAGGACACCATGTTCTTGGCACTGCAGAAGTACTCAATAACTAGCAGCACTGAGACAATATACGAACATTTCAGGCTCGGAATTTTAGGCCAGTTTTTATTTCTTGGTACCTAAATTTGGTGGATGAAAAGATAATGGATGCATCTATCAGGAACTATGTCTGGTAATTCTCTATCTTCCCTTAATTGGAGCCTTACTTAGAAGTGAAGAAAGAATCTCTTTTAATTGCTGCAGCAGTTTCTCTTGGTATACCCAGGAGCATAAATGAAATTTATAAAAATTCAGAAATATGTATGTTACCTACCAAAATATGAAACAAAAAATTAACTTAGTGGCCATAAAGTTAGTAAACTCTTTATAGTAAAGAGTAAACTGATACGTACACTCCAGACTTCACAGTGAAGGACACAGATTTGGGGATATTCAGCTCTTCCAAATTGGGGACTGCCCGCTGGATGTAGATAGGACAACACGCTGGATCAGACTGTACACAAAGTACTATCTCTGGAATACTGCAGTCCTGAAAAAAAGTTGATACTGAAATCATCTATAGACATACGCAGTCTAGTATTCACTGCACCCAGTGTGCACAGTTACAATTATTCTCATTGTTTAGTTAAATTTCTTCACACAAATAACATAAAGGAAATATTGTTCCTCTTTACCAGTTCTTTAAAATAAAGTTTTCTGAAAGTTACACTGATGACAAACATTACTGGCATCTTTTGTTAACATATATTAACATTTAATCACAATCAAAGTTAGCACAAAGTATATTCTGGTATTTTTCTTTTAGAAATATTAAATATTGAATATAAATATTAAAATATTAATTAAAGAAGTTCTACCCTGATTCTTTGTGCTTTGCTTTTTAAAGTCTTGTTCTATTAAGGAATGTTCAAAGTTACCAATGTACGTGAGTGCCAAAAATATGCAAGCTTTCCTTCTCAGAAGTATAACAAAGCCATAGGGAGGGAATGAAACAAAAGCTAACCTCACAGGGGACATAAAAAATAAATAACAGAGGCACTAGCCACCCCTCATTATGTTAAATAATTCACACTGACAAAAGAAGTAGGAATTAGAGGTGAGGGTAAAGGAAATCTGTTTTCCTATTTGCAGGATTCTATTTATTATTCTTCAGCAAAAATGAGATGGAAGAAAGTCATTATGGAAATTGACTCTGTACTCAATCACACAGCTAATGTCACCATGCCCAGTCACAATTACTTTAAAATCTCACCTGGGAGTACCTTTGATCCCCAATGTCAAGGCCCTTTATCAAGGCAAAGACTTTAACTGTGGGTCTATACCACCAGTCCGGTACTAGCTGCTCTTTATACAGCTGGGCTTGTTAAAACACATTTTTCCTTGTGATGCAACTTGGCTCGAGACCCAAGAACATCAAATTTATACTTCTGTTTGCCTTTCAAAAATACGGCACCAACCTAGTGGTTGACAGTTGCTCCCCACATCTCTTTATTCATACTGGTCTCTGTACTGTCTCCATACTCTCTTCTGGGCTCTCTAAACTCTGAAAATGATTACCTCATGCAACTCAAGATAGGTAATTCTCTGTATTCTTATATGAATATATTTGAATACTTCTAACTCAAAAAATAGCTCTTAAAGAGAGTCAATACTATAGAAGGGCATTATTTTTCCCCTCTCCAAAGTGAGACATGCTTTTGTCTGCACACACAACCTATTGTAGTAATGAGTGTTTATCACACAAGACAAATTTCAGTAGCATAAGTTTCTTCTAGCATATTGAAAAATTTAATACTTTAATAGGTGAACGCAGTTAACACTCAGAGATGACATTCCTTAGACTGAACAATATGCTTTCTATTATAATTAAACTGTGCATTTTTTAAACTACAATTTTCTGACTTTTAACCTTATGCAAACCCAGATCTCTTATTAATCATTACTTATCAGTCTATTAAAAGTAAAAGCAAGCATATTGATACATTTTATTTTCAGAAAATTTTAAAATGTAATGAAAAAACATCTTTTTAAGTATAGAAGTATATTTCCTTCTAAAGATTCATTTCAAAAACAGAAGTGCCCATTCAGAACAGTCACCTGTCAATCATCTTCAACTCTCTTTTGTTTGCTATTAATAATAGAGTTCTAGTAACGTTATTTAAAATACCGCCATATTAATGTTCCCCTAGGGATCTGAGGCTATAGTAACAGAATACATAACTGAGTGTCTCACACAAACAAGTTTCCTCTGCATTGTATTATACAAACAATGTTTGGGTGGTGTAGTTTAGAAGGGAAAAAGCTAAGAGGCATTGAAGTCTACTATAACACAGAAGGAAATAGCATAATGGCAAAAGCATAATGATGGCTAAAAAATGTAAAATAAACATAAATAAGAATGCCTATGTTCTCAACTTCTTTACTAAAGACCCAATTTTTTCTCTAGTTGACTGGAAAAGATTTCATTTATTATGATCTACTTTCTTGATAGCAGTTATTCATCATCTTTTTCATGACTTGCATAATTCTTGATGGACCAATCAGTCAAACACCAGCAACTAAAGGGCAATTTACAGTAACCTAGCAACAATAAACAGTTTATTCTTGGTAAAGGAGGGTTTATATGGCTTCCTCCCAAGGCTTTTCTAGCCATGACATACTTTACAAATACATCTTGGTGAAATTTATAAGCGGACTATTAAAGCAATTAGCAGGGATGGAGACAAGGCAATAGGATTGAAAAAGGGTAGGAATGAATTATAGTTAAAAAACCACTTAGAAAATCTACTTGTCTCCACCTATGTAAGATCAGCCTCTGACAACAATCTCTCTTCTCAGCTCATTAGTTAAGGTACTTCTAATCTTAAGAAAAATATTATTCCTTTAAAATATGTTAAATGTTTAGTAAACACAGTAATAAGCTTGATATATTAATGTTTGCTTTACTCATGTCTTTTATATCAAAAAAGGAAAGCATTTGACTTAAGATAAACTGCACTGCTACCCCACCCCAAGGATGACATTTGAGCAGAATCTGCAGTAGCTGAGAACTGATGGTCTCCTGCATCTTCACTGCCGATTCACAGTACAGTGAAGACATCTGTGACATATTATTTTTAAAGAACATTAAAGTTTGTACTATGGAGAGCAGAGGAACCAAAATTAAGAGGATGAAACAAGACAAAGCTGTCATAAACAGAGGTGAATTTGGAATGGTAACCATCAACATAAAATGATAGGCAGAATTGTGACAAAGTTGGAAAAAGGAAGTCAAATATTTAGAACAATGCTAATGCCTTTCTCATTCAATCCTTAATAGTTCTATTTTCCTTCCTCACACTAAGCTGCTAGGCTGTTCAAGACATGTGGGTACTAACACTGTAATTTAAAAAACAACCCCAAGAACAAACAATAGAAAAAGGCAAAAAATGCAAGCATGACCTTCATTCTTCTAATCTAGTCTAAGCAGTTAGCAGATGTGCATATATCCATGTTCCACAGATTGAGTTTGTTTGATTTTATGGTTTGATTTTTAGGGGGTAAGAAGGGTGCTGTTTCCAAATTTTATCTGACATTTTTCCTCCACTAGGCCAGGCATGGTGCCGGATATTTACAAGGAAAGCACAGAACCATAAGTTATTTAGATCTTTTAAACATCCTACTCACAAACTAATTATTCACTTCAAGGGAGTTTTAGTGCATTAGCTAAAAAAGCAAACACTCAAGACTCTGCTTGCTGAGTTGAACTTCCCAAAGTTGAATTTTTCAGTGAAAACAAACCCTGCCTTCTATGATGAGCCAGCAATCTCCTTGCAAAACCTCAACTCACTGACATTCACCTTGTGTCTGATACAAGCACTGCCAAGAAAACCCTCACATCTTCCACCCCTAACTCCTGTTTACTCTCTGAAGATTCTAATCAGGTGCCACCTCCTCTCCAGGTGAGGTGCCTCTTCTCTGTGCGCCTGCAGGGCCCAGCAGAGTACAAGCTCTGGTCATGTGATGCAGCTGTTGCTCCTGAGTCTTTAAGTAACCTGAAGTGAGAGATCTTGTCTCACTCACATGTCTATACAATTAGACACTGTGCACCAAATCATGATAGGGCCCAATTCCACTTATATTTTTAAGCATATACACAAAGTCTCCATATCTTCAAAAACATATATCCACCTACTGTCACAGGAGTAATTGCATTAAATCACATATTATGTTACCCCTGAAGGAACTCATGAATATGAGAAAATTCTATCCTTATCTAAGGTATGTTCTTATCACCTCTCTGCTAAACCACCGTGGCACTTCCCACAAAATACACAGGGAGACTGCTCATCTTAGTATAAAATAGTATTTTCTCAGGCTTCTCTGATGGCGCAATGGGTTAAGCAACGCACTACAAAGCAAACCAGTCACTTCAGCACAGAGTTCGATCCCTGCTGCACGGTGAGGTGACCCACATGGTGGCAGACCTCTCTTGCCTCGCAGCTGCTCCTGTCAGCAATGTATTTCAGCTGATGTGCTGTTCTTCTCTCCACTCTGTCTCTAGTGAATCCTCTCACCACCCCCCACACCTCTGGCCTGTACCCTAGTGCTTGTATACATAAATAAATCTTTAAAAAAATTTCTTGGTCCTCCCTGGTGGCGCAGCAGGTTGAGTGCCGCACTGTGAAGCATCTGCCACACAGCACCAAGAGTTCAATCCCCAGCCAGGGAGGGGACCCACATGGCATAGCAGACCTCTCCTGCCTCACCCACTGCTCTTCAGCAGTGTGCTTCAGTCAGTCTGCCTGCTCTGCTCCCCACTCTGTCTCTGGTGAATCCTCTCACCTCCCGTGCCTCTGGCCTGTACCCCAGTTCTTATATGCATAAATAAAAAAAAATAAAAAAACCCAAAAAACTTTGCCTGTAAGAAAAAATAAATTTCTCAACAGAAAATGAAAATGCAACACCTTTCCTTCCTCTCCTCATCCTTTTCCAATTATTCCTGACATCACACACACACACAGACAGAGCTGTAATGAGGAATAGAAATCTACACTAGACAAAGATATTTGGAAATCCAGGATATTTTTCTAAAGATAGTTTTATAAGGGTGTTTCTACTCCTATAATTATTAAAAAGATACATATGTATATATTAATAGCATTTTATATGTCAGATTTTAGTAATATTCTATTATTCACACCAATACTTTGTATCTTTAAGGTAAAAAATTATTAATGTGAAAATGACAAAAAATTAGTACAAATATTAGGAACCGTTTAGAAACATTACTAGGCCATAGTACAGCTTTAGTATATGGTAAATACAACAAGTTGTAGAGAAAAATCAATAGTTCTGTCACCTTCAAAACACGCTTGATAGATCCCAATACAAAGTGTCTTTGTGGATGCTTTCTGTTCTGAAGGATCCAGTCACGATTTAACACCGTTTCCCCTTCTTCTAACACACATTTCTGACCTTGGAAGTGTGGTTTCTCATATAAAATCCAACTGAACAAATACAAAAGCAATGATGAGCTGTAAATAATTTTCTAAGAAATAAGGCAAAAGCAAATGGTATTTTGTCTCAGACTATTTTATCTACTTAAAAATTTTAAGCTAGGCTGTTTTCACTATTAGTATATAATCCTACTTTTGAAATAATAATATATACAAATTTTAGTAAAAGAAAGAAAAGTGCACACATTGAGGGATAATATTATCTGAACATACTATGACAATGTATGCCTATTTTATGTATAATACACTATATAGAGGCTATCTACACAATTATATATTTACATAATTTATCATCATAACAATTCCAAATTACACTTCTACCTGAATTTTTTGGTCACTGGATAATGAGCAATGTAAATTCCCTTTATTTCCTGAAGATCACATTACAACATAGAACTGATCAGTGAGTAACTTCAGACAACTGACAAAGAAATTCTGCCTTCACCATGTCAAGCAGGTCATAAGAAGTGTGGTTCTCCCTCATTTTTAGACCATACAAAGAATTCTTCACTTCTAGAACATGTCAGTTATACAAATGGCTTTAGATATGTGGCCTTGACATTCCTCAGCATCCCACAAATTTTGAACTCATTTTCAAAGCTTTGCTTCATTCAACTGAAGCCTTTAACTCAACTTGCCAAAGCTGTCCTGCTAATAATGCAGTTATAGAATGACATTGTTTATATTGTATTTATTAGGTCTTGCTATTTACAGCTGACTTTAAGCACTAAAAACAGTTATTTTTGCCACAGTTAATAAAGAGAACAATTAAGCTACAAAGCTCAAATAATGTTTCAAAATAACCCTTCAAAAAAACAAAGTAAAGAGCATGTAACATTCATAAAAAATATAAAGGCATGTACAACAGAAAACACACTTAAATTTTGGGTAAAAAATGCTATAAAATTTTGAGAGCTCTTACCAGCCCCTTACAACTTTTATCAGTACCCCATTTGGAAAGGACCATGATGTAGCATCAGGAATATTACAGTAGATCTCTTGTTTATATTTACTTCCATCAACATCATAGATAACCATCTGAAATATATAGTAAGCACAATAACTAATTTTAAGACTGTATTTAAAATTCTAAAATATCATATAATATAAAAAATACAATATCCTAATACATAAAAACAAACACTAGTTGGTACACTAGACCCTTGAGCTACATATCCCTTTTTAAGGTCACTTAAAAGTATTTAAAGTCCACAAGTCTAAAAGTAATCTTACTTATCACACTGTATTTTAGTCTACCTAAGAAACCTATGCTTACCTTTCCAGGTCTTGGATTATACCTCAGAGTTTGTTTGTCAACATTCTGAAATAACAAAAAAGTAAGTTAACCAGAGGTTAATCAAATGATAAACAGTTCACCTTCTTATCAGTCACAAATCCAATTTATCTCAGTTACTAAAGGACCATATGTGCAAGGTAATTACACATACTACAAGGAATTTAAAGGTCTGTACAGAGGAAAACAACGTGTTGTCTCTGTCACTGAGAGCTTATAGCTGAGAAAGGGGAAACTGATGATCACATTCACATGATTCTTCTAAGTGAGGGACCAAGTTAAACCCAAAAGTAAAATACAAAGAAAATGCCAGGTTACAGAAGTCAGCGAAATAGCAGCAATAAGGAGGTGAGGTTATGGCACAGGAAGTTTTAGTGTGGAAGTGGTGTTAAGAAGACCTTGAAGAACAGAAGTTCAGTCAGTGAAGAAAGGAAATGTGGCAGGTTGGGGTGGGGGTTATAGAGAATAAAATACAGGAAAAGAACCATCTTGGGAAAAAAAGTATAATGGTAGAGACACAGGGTGTGTAACTAGGAGACAGGGTTAGAAAAACAGAAATAGGAACTTTACACAGAGAAAAAACGGTTTACTTGATTTGGCTGGTAATGGGAGCCATTAAAGAAACATTTCTTTAAATCACATCGCTTCTTATAGAACAGCTTTGCCTTTAAGGCTACTGGTAGATATTCCAGTATTACTATTTGCTACTAAGGCTGTTCAGAGAAAAATTCTTGCACCTTGGAAATCCTAGAGAAAGTTCTGTGGTCTCAAATAACAGAAAGCAAAGGCCCACATTCAATGAGTATTACACATTAGATATTTAAATGTTTCTAGGTCAAAAAGAAAAATTTAACAGTATCAAACATTTTCTAGGTATGTTTTCAATGCTTTGAATTAAGCTTTCCATTGTCTTGCTTTCTATGAATAATCTGAACATCTATAGTGAGAGGTTGTCAAGTGGTTTTCTAAGTATTTAAAATATTCTTAAATAATAATATTTCCACAACACCTAAGCTCAACAGAACTGTCCCACATAATACTGTCACTTAGTTAAAAAAATATTAGTAAAGAACTCTGCTGCTCTCCTCTGCCTTTTCAATTCTGACTAAGCAGTTTTCTCAGTGTAACAAATGGTCCAACTAAAATACATGAGCCATAATACACTTCAACCAAAAATAATGACTTTTTTGAAATCATTATGCAACTTCACAACATTGATTTAATAAAATTTTAGGACACTTCATGACCCAAAGCTCTACTTCATTTATTAACAGTTACTTACCTCTGAGAACAGGTTAAATCTGCCTGAGTTGTCTTGAGCACGGAAATATTTTGACACTGGTTCCTGAAAACCCCCACCAAATCTAGCTCCTTTTTCAGATGAATGGGTTCTAGAAGTCTGCAAATACTGATGATAAGCGCTCTTTAAAGAAGAATGCAGTTTAGAAGTCAGGTCAGATTTTTGTAGACAGGTGGTTTTATCTGACCACAGACCAATTTGTAGATTGGAGGTAGTAGGTTCGTTCGGTATTACACATGAATTTTTAGAAATTTCAGTCCTTTCCTCCTCCTCATCAGGGTTATACGGGATGAAGGGATCTGGCAGCTTGAAGGTAACAGTTTCTCTTCGTCTAGCTCTCAGACTTCCTGTATGTAATGATTCTTCCTCTACTTCCTCCTCCTCCTCTTCCCCTACCTCTTGCCTACCATCATCAAAATTCATCTTTAAACGCTCTGATACTGACTGCAGAAGTGATAAAACAGAAGAGGGCTGGTTTGCACTTTCTCTTGATTTTGTGGAGCCACGATGACCAGGTGAGACCTCACTGGAGATGACATCCTCCTGAGAGCTATCATCCTCATAAATGGGAGACAAAGCTAAGGGATAAATTTTGTATCTTTTGGCCTCTACTGACAAGAACATTTCTGAACTATCACTATTAAACATCTCACCTAATTTACCTTCCTTTTCAAAATGATGGACGAGGTCAGTTCTACTTTCAGACCTTTCACACGCGTAAACAGGAATGTCGTCTGGAGATGTATCCAGTAACGAGAGGGAGTGTGTTCTTCTTACTTCTGTAAAAGTGCACATGTCCTCCTCTTGAAGGGGTTCTTCATATAATATAGTAAAGGAAGAATTTTCTTGTTCATCCTGAGATGTGAACCCTAAGTTGGATTCTTTTTCACTACTAAAGTCTAGGTCTTTCATTTTCTTATCTACTGCAGCCACAGACATGCTTTTGTTAAGCTTTCCTCTGTTATCTTGAGGTTGAAAATCTGGCATTGCTAAGGCTGGGTAACCTTCATAATCTTTACTTAATGTAGGCGATTCATGGCCTCTGAAATATGAAGCAAGCCTACTGTCGTGAGCTATCAAGCCTTCCTTTATTTCCATGGGCCCTTCCTCCATTTCACCAACATTCTCTTCAGCATATACTTGGGGTGTTTTTTCCATTTTGAATACAGGAGACGTATCCTCTGCTTGTGTAACAGGCAATTCCAGGTCTGTTCCATGTATTTTCTCAAGGTTTACCACTTCATGTTTCCCAATAGTCACATCAGAATCTTCAGGGGATGTTCTTTCTATTTTTATCATAGAGGGTATAGGCACAACTGTCCCAACTGTCTCTCCAGTTTCTCTCTCAAAGGCTTTTTCCACATCTAAGCAGGCAGGTGCTGCCTTGGTATTTGTTTCTTTCATTTCTGACACAATAGGTACCATTTCAGTGTTCCCTATAATTTGTTCAGTGGACTTTTGACAGATGTTTTCCATTTCCAACATGGGCCTTTCTATCTGTCCCATTATTCCCTCAGAATCTTGCAGGCAGGTATTTGTCCCTTCGGACATAATGGGAGTCTCTTCCGTCTTGTCCATAACCTTTTCAGCACCTTTTTGGTAAATATTTTCCCTTTCTAATGGAACAGGTATCACTACAGTCTTTTCAGTAACTCCACCAATACCCTTTTGGTGGATATTTTCCATTTCTGATATAACTGATGCTACTCCGGTCTTGCCACCATCCCCTTCAGCATGCTTTTGGTAAATACTGCCTATTTCGAATGTAGCAGATAGTACTTCAGTTTTTCCACTAAGTCCATCAGTATCTTTTTGATAGATATTTTTCACTTCTGACATAACAGGCATCACATCAGTTTTGCTAATATCTCCTTCGCTATCCCTCATCTTATAAGCTTTTTCCACTCCCAAAATGACAGGTAGCCCTTCAGTTTTTTCAATGCACCTCTCAGCATCCCTTTGGCATGCTTCTCCCATTTTAAAAATATCAGTTGGCTCAGTCTTCATGACATTCAGTTCAGCGTCCTTTCTGATTGTCTTTCCCATTTCTAACATGGAAGGTATAAGGTCAATTTTCCCCATGTTTACTTCAGTATCCTTTTTGTGCACCTTCCCTACTTCTGACATTGTAAGGGGTGTGCTTTTATTGATGTGGGCTGGCAAGTTTTTATCAGATATACACACATGACTATCAGACCAACTGCTTTTGGATGTCCCAGGTACATGGAGATCATCATTGGCAAATGAAGGCCATTTGAAATTTAAAAAAAGAGTTCTTGTATCCTCTGTTCCAGTCCTGTGATTATCCACACACTCTGCTCCCATTTCCTCTTTATAATCCTCTTTGAGAAAAAAGTGTGTTTTTACTTCATCATCTAACTCTTTATGGGGCACGTCTTCAGCCAGTAGAACAGGATCTGTTTCCTGCAAATTTACATTATCAGACTGTCTAGCTCCATTTCCAGATAATGGGGATTTTTGATAGAGAACAATTTCTTTTCCTTTAAATGACTCTTTGGCACTAACTAGATTACTTACAGAGAATAATTTACCTAATAGTTTTCCACTAATTTCACATGTGTTTTGATTTACTGCCTGTTCTGATACCATGAATTTCCTTGTATTATCACATGGGTTAATACTATCACTATTCAGAATTTTTGATGGATTAGCCTGAAATTCAGAATGCCAGGTATCCTCAGTATCTTCAAAAGCATCACTTGTCAGACTTTCTTGGACTGAATAAATAATCTCTTTGACTAATTCCCTAGCTTGATCATCTAACAAACAAGATACATTCTTTCTATCAGAATCAAAAAGGAGACTCTTCTCACCAACTGCAGGTAAGACACTGGCCTTTTCTTCCCCTTTGACTTCTGGCATGTCTATGTCCTGCTCTTCCAAATGCTCTGTCAGTTGGATCCCTGTCAGTGTCATATCTGATGGGCTTTTCTCAAGGATGTCTTCTTTCAGGGTACCTGGATTCATTATGACTACAGGCCCCTGGCAGGTACCAACTGTTAGTTTGGATTTTAGTTCTTTCCTGACAGAGTTAAAAATCTCACCAATCAATGTATCAGCCTTTTTATGTAAACTACTTTTGAGGTCTAAAAGGTGGTCATGTGCTCTCTTCCTTGTTTCTACACACTCAGCAGATGCTTCAGAACACTGCTGGCTTGAGCTGTTAACTGACGCTGGAGCTCCAGCAACTGCTTCCTTGGGATTATCAAATTGGGCAGCAGTTGGGAAATCAAGAGATACCTTCTCAGTCGGATTCCCAAAATGTTCCTGCAAAAGGCTCACTTTTGCCTCTGTTGGGACAGACCTTTCAAATTCCAAACAGGAGCTGTTAGTGTTCAACAGATTAGCTAAGGTAGCACCTTCATGTGTGACAGCTGTGGTAACTTTTACAGGACCAAAATTATTTGAGGGAGAATGTGAACTAACTTCTTCAGAGTTACTAAAGGAAGATAGGTTATCACCACCACTTAGGAAATGAGTGTTCTGTTTCTCTCTGTGAGATGAGGCTTTCTTTTCTGATGTCAGAACAGAAGGCCTATTAAAAAAGCTTGCGTCTTCAGATGCAAAAGCATTTTTATCCAAACTGATGTCAGAACCCAGAAAAGGTGAATTTACTTTTGTGCCTTGAGTGTCTTGGAATTTGGGGGAAGTATTAGCTAGGCAGAGTTCTGTCATTTCTGACAAACCAGAAATCTCTTTAGTCCCATAAATAGTTGAAGGCTGATAAGCACTGGCTTCAGAATTCTTGGCTATTTGACTAATGACTTTTTCATCAGGAACAGGAGGTAAAATCTCAGATGTATTACTTTGGGGAAAACCAGGAGAATAACCTATAACTTCTGTTTCCTGTTTACCTTGATAGCTGGTGGCAGAAGGAAAAACTTCAGTTTGGCAATTCTCTGTCAGGTCAGATTTTGAATATTTCTCTTTAGTCTGCTTATGATCCATTAATTGAAAAATTCTGTCTTGTTCAAGCTTTAGGGAAGTTAATTCTGATAAAACTGACTTGTCTGGCATACCTGTCATTCTACATGGAAAAGAATTTTTATCCTGAGAAATGTCTCTGGGCTTTGTTTGGGAAACAGATAACTTGGAGAGAGCTATTTTTTTCTCTTTTCCAGAATGTGACTCAACAGGAATACAGCTCTGACCATCAGCTTCAGCTTTTGATAAAATTGTAGCAACATTTCCAGTTTTGGTTCCTAAGGAAAGAGACTCAGAATTCTCTATAGTGCTCTTACTTGATACAGTTTTTGAAAGCACTGACTCTGCTTTATTAGCATCTTGAGGTAAGACGGAACTGTGATCCTCAGAGAGGCTTACATACCCAAATCTTGAGTCCACTCCAGTTAGGAGGGTGTCAGTGGCTTCAAGATCTAGTGGGACCTGACATTTTTCACTATCAGGAAGAACTTCTTTGGATTGAAGAATTGCAGATGTATGCTCAAGGTGAAGGCAAGTGGGAGGACTCTTCCTGCTTGCAACCTCAACATGATCTCCCACATTCTCTTCTTGACATTTGTTAGGCTGCTTGGCAATATCAATGATGCTCACATCTCCACTTTTAATGAGCACAGAGGAATCCTTGTTCTTTAAAACAGAAACAACTGACTTGCCCAGAATGTCAGCACTGGAAGGAAAGGGAGGAGATAACATATTAAGATTTGATTTTTCACAGTCAAGGGTAAGAGACGTTCTGGCATCTGGTAGTACTTTGGCTTGCTGATGCCTCTCAGAGTCAGGAAGCGATTCTGAACTGTGATTTCTATCAAGGTGACAATTAATTTCAGGTGCTCTCTTACTTTCCAAGCATGTTACAACTTCTGATTCACTGATCCATTTTTCAGAGGTCAAGTCCTTCTCCTTTAGTTGTATGCTGTGAGGCATTTCACCATGTGGTCTAAAGTCAAGCTTTTTGGCTTCTGCTACAAACTGGTCAGTAACTTTGGGGAAAGGCTCTAGCTTATCTTCTGTTGCTTTTACATGACTTGAAGCTGTGGGTTCACAAATTGAGGCAGTTTCTGTTTCTTGTCTGATGTCAGTAACAGCCAAATATTTCTCTGAATCTTCAGCGGCCAACCTACTTCCTTCACTTACAAGTTCTGTGTCTGTCACAGCATGTCTCTGAGGTGCACTGTTGTTGCTCTGATTGGCAGCCTGCTTTGATGAGTTATCTGCTGTCTGCTTGTCAGAACACTTACTCTCTGGCAAGTGCAGACCTTCATGCCTAATTGATTTATTTGAACTTGGCAAATCCATACTTTCCTGTATGGTAGTGTCACTTTCATCATATTTACTACAAGGGAAGCCAGCAGTATCAGGGTTTTCAAGTCCAACATGCTCTTCTCTTTGTACCAATGTCTCACCACTCATCATAAAGCTCTTTTCTTTCATTGCAGTTTCAGCTATTCCTATACTCCGAAAATCTGGACTGTACGAAACTACGCCACTATTACTTCCGGGAAACAGTGCTGAACATCTCAAATTTCCATCAGTCTGAGAAACTGGTACATGACTTAAATGATGCTGTGAGTGGGATTCTCTAACTGCAGAGTTGGAATGGATCACAGAAGAAGGGGATGATCTGTTTCTCTCAGGTCCTTCAGAATCATTTTTATTTAAAAAGTCTTTAGAAGCAGCAGTATTCAACAGTTCTGGATTGTTTGTCAGATGGCTCTCTGTGTTGAGACTTATTCCGCAACAATCAGAGTCTTCCACTGCACTGTCCAGCAAATGTCCTTTCACTGATCTCTCTGTGCCAGCTGATGACAACACTGGCACCATCCCAGTTTCACTCTTACTTCTGGGACCAATATTTGTGTTTGTACTAGAGTCAGAACTTTCATCTTCTTTGTCCAAGGGGTTCACAATTTCTAATGCAGTTTGTTGTTTCAAATACTTCTTAATTTGTCTGGGGCCTCGATATGTTGCATATGTTACTGAAGGCCTCTCTAATTTGTCATCCGTTTGTCTGCAAAAGAAATGGCATGAGAGCATCAGAAAATATAATTAGTGACACGCAATAGTATTTCCAGAAATTGATGAAGAATATTTTTCAAATACTATTTAATATGTGTTAATTTGGGGAGGAAGTCCTAGAAATGCTTAAGTTACATTTTTAAAATATCATTATCTAGAATAGTCATAAGGACATGACAAGCAAGTTAGGTAACAAGGCAGTATAAATGTTTGAGCACCTTAGAGTTACTGCCTTTGTTCTGCTTATATACATCTCTCTCACTGAGATTACTGGAGAGAAGGTGGACAGACAAGTCAGAGACTCAGTTCTAGTTTTACTCTTAAAGGACCAAGTGGAAGAAACCACACTGCATTGGTGCCTCATGTTGATATACAAGTTTATAGACACAACACTGATTTCTCCAACATATCAGAGTATCACAGTGAACTTTCTTCCTATAGATATGAATTTGAATTTTAACACGTAGATGAGTTTTATTTATTTTTTCTTAAAAAGGTTTAATTATGCATCGAAGAACTGGGGTGTAGACCAGAGGTACAGAGTGAGGGGTGAAAAGATTCACCAGAGACAGAGTGGGGAGCAGAACAGGCAGATCTACTGAAATACACTGCTGAGGGGAGCAGCAGGTGAGACAGGAGAAGTCTGCTGTGGCATTTGAGTTAGTGCCCTGGCCTGGAAGAACTCAGACCTCAGCTAAAGCAGTGATAGTGCTCAGAGTTAAACCCCACGCTACCAAAGAGGACCTACATGGAGTTTTAAAGAAACGCGCCTTTTAAGATGTTTTGTCCTTACTCAGCAAATTTGTTAATTTACAGTTGCTTCAAAAATCCCCTCTTGGGTTAAGTTCTTAAAAAATTCAGTTAACATTTGATTAGTTTAACGAGTATTAAACAGCTTGGATAAATGAAGAAATCAAAGTAATTTCTATACAAAGCATAAATTTCCTGATGCCCTCAGCATTCAACTTTCTTTGAGGAATTACCCCTGGGAATTCTCACACCATGCCATGCTGTCTTGAAGCTCTTTCAGCACACATTCTCTCCCCTTTAACTGCCACCCCAGAGACAAATACTAATGTCCCTTTTAAGACTCAGTTTAAAAATTCTCTCCAATGCAAACCTACCCCAGAACACTTTCACTGTTGAATTGGATGCTAAGCCTCGGATCTGTGGATGAAAAGGATACTAAACACAGCATTTGATACATTAAACTATAAAGATTTATGCACTTAGGTATTTTCCCACTAGCCTGGTGGGAAGGCAGTGTTGCCTTCAACATCCTTGTATTTCCAGGTGCCCCACACAAAATTTGGTAAATGGTATATGTTTGAATGTAGATTGAAATTATTTCAGCTAAAATTCAAGAAACATGTAAAGGGCACAGTTGATAGAGATTTTACATGTCAAAGGTGACTTTAACTTTCTTTTATCACTTAGACAAATCTAGCATTAAAGCTAATTGCTTTAAAATTAGGGAGAAAATTCATTTTGGATATTGGTTACAGTTAACTGGATTTCATATTCATCCTATAGTGTTTTTTTAATTATGTTTAATCTGAAAAAATTTAATAGAACATGTTTCTACCATACGTGTTTATAGCCAGGACACTAAAATGTAACAGAATTTCAGAATATAAGATCCTTTATATCACCTATGCTATCTTAATTCTTACTAAATAAATTGCTAGTATTTAGAATCATTGCTTTACCTAATATTGGTTAATTCACAAAAAGTTATCAAGCTTAGCTTCATGTATTTTAATTACTCTTTAGGTACTGATGAACTACACTCCCACTTCTTAAACCATTAGTCACGCCAATATAGTCCATTTTCTTCTTCATTCTTTCAGAGGTTGCAGATGAGTCACCATAAAGAAAAGTATTAAGAACATAAAACCGGGCTTTAAATTTTAAGTTTTCTCTAGTAAATAAAAAGAAAAGGTCAAAACACATTCCTTTAAAAATAAACTGAAGATTGAAATTTCAAATTTTTATTTTTCATAAGCTTAACAGAGAAAAGGAGCATTTATGTATAATGTAACTGCATGGGATCTACAGGTTGTCTATATAACTAAAAAATACATGATTTCAACAATAGTAAGAAAAAAAATTCAAATATTTAAGGAAATGGGCATGTGTTACTGAAAATCTAAACAGGTTTTTAATGTATTTCAACCCAAGACAGAAACACTGATCACATGAGAGCTTAGTGAGCCTACAGGCACAATATGATTGGAACTCTGTTCTGAATGTTTTTGACACACCCTGTACAACAAAGGTCACCCAAAGACATGTGTCATTCTTTAAAGAAAATTCAATAATAGCAGCCTGAAATAACAACCTGAGAGCAAAGTATTTAAAGTATTAAATTCATGGTTAGCAAGCTAATTAAGCTACCTTTTTAGTATTAAATTTACTTCCATTCAAATTACATGTTTAAGAATGTTTTAATAACAGGGAAGAATTTTTTTTATAGATTTGATTTTTAACTTTTGTATTTAAAGAAATTGCCATTTTTTAAAAATCACACAATTTGTAATGATGGATACAAATCCCTTAAAAATAATTTCTACCCAACAATAAAGTAGCTTCCTATATAAATTATATTAGAAGTATGTGACAATAGAAAACATCTACTAAACAAAAAGGTTTTCTTAAAGGCTTTATGGATATTGAAAATGATCTCTGCAAGTCAATTATACATAAAAACAATTGTAAAATTACTTGTTATTTTTAATTATGTAAAGATTAAATCATTTACAATGTCTTTTGGTACAGGGCTTTTTAAAACAAACTCTAGATAATGAATAATCTAACATGTAAATTTTGAAAACTGCAATACCAGTGATCACAGAAAATACGTTTGATACTATTGTAATGGATAGCATTAAACAGCACAAGTTATTAACCTTTTAAAGTCAAGCTATTGGCCCTTTTTAATATACCCTGGTCACCAAAGACCTACTGCTATAAAAAAAAAAAAAAACAAACATAAAGGCATTTTTATATAAGATAATCTAAAGTCTTTGTTTAATTCAATTTCCTTATTTTAAAAGATGGAAATGATTGTATGAGACTAGAATCTTAAAGAGGCTCTTAGTTTTAAATAACATTTGAAATATTCTCAAAATCCGAATTTTTAAAAAGTTAAATATCCTCATTTTTAGTAAATTCATGTCACAGAACCAAAACTAAAACATTAATATTTAAAGTACAGATTCTCAAAGTATTTCCCCAGACAGATTTTTAAAAAAAATGTTAACTTGATTAAAAGCATCCCTTAACCATTCTGTCAAGGAAAGTATTAAGTAAACTGGTATTCAACCTTTAAAAGATAATTGCTAAACAAATGCACAATCATCAACAAGGATTTCTGATCTAGGCCCAAAGAAGCCTATATTTTCATCAAGAGGCAGTCCCCCGTGCCTAGTAGGTCAAAGTCATCTTTCTTCAATTAGGTGTTCAATTAGTGAACTGCCTTAAAGCAATGATTCCAGTAATAAGAGCTTTACTAATAAGAAGAGGTATAATATCTTTTTTTTCATTTTTCTCTTGTCCGGTAACAAAGGAAGAAAAACTCCAGACTTTCAGTTCCATCCAATTCCTGTATATTAGCTCAAAAGCTACACCATTTTAAATTACTTGGAGCTGAAAAAGTCACCAGGAATGATAGTCAGCGGCTGGCTGGGCTCCACTCCCAGAGTCTGAGTCAGTGGGTAAGACCCAGCTCATTTGCATTTCTAATAAGACCCAGGGATACAGATACTGCTGATCCAAGGAGCACACTGTAAACCGGCTTTAGACCACTTTTCTGCTGTCATACGTTCCTATATTAATGTTTAGTAAATACCTTTTTATTATTTCTTTAAAGATTTATTTGGGAATAGAAGAATTGGTGTGTAGGCCAGAAGTGCAGGGGGTGCTCTCACCAGAGACAGAGTAGGGAGCTAAATAGGTGGATGTACTGAAATACACTGCTGACGGGAGGAATAGGCAAGACAGGAGAGGTCTGCTGCTCCAAGTGGGTTAGCTCCCTGGCTGAGGATCGAACTCAGGCGATGGTGATGATAATGCTGAGACTTCACCCCTAGGCCACTATGGAAGCCCCATAAAACCTTTCTACATCTTTAGAAATAATCTACAACTTTTAAAAATTCTGGATACCATATTGCCTTGAAATGAGCCACCAGTTTACACTCTCCATTTCTAGCAGTGTATATGAACAATAGTGCCATCAATTCTGGGAGACACAGAGTATAACATTATTACTATATCAGCAGGGTAAAAGTTGCATAGTTTGCAACTTAGTTTGCATTTTCTTGATTGCTAGTGAGTTTTTATTTCTTTTATTTGAATGATTTATTTATATTGTCCGTATTTTTCTATTGTTATTGTCTAAGTTGCTTATGTGTTAAAAAGTACCTTCTGACTTCTCTTTCATAGCTTTTCCTTTGCCAGTTTATCTAGCATTGTTTATTTTGTTAAAATAAGGAAGTTTGAAAATTGGCAGTAACATAGTCTCCTGATCTTCTCTTCCGATACCTCCCCATTGCTATCACACTTAGAAAATTGTTTATCACTAAAATAAAATAATTCGCATTTAGTTACTTTCAGTTTTTGTGTCTTAAGCATTTGCTACTCTTTGAATTAATTTTATTTATTTTTTTTTAAAGATTTATTCATTTGTGCATATAAGAGCTGGGGTACAGGCCAGAGTCCAGGGAGGTGAGAGGATTCACCAGAGACAGAGCAGGGAGCAGAACAGGCAGACTGACTGAAGCACACTGCTGAAGAGCAGTGGGCGAGGCAGGAGAGGTCTGCTACGCCATGTGGGTCCCCTCCCTGGCTGGCAGCAGGAATCGAACTTGTGCGACAGTGGCTGCAGTTTGCTTCACAATGCGGCACTCAACCCGCTGCGCCACCAGGGAGGCCCTGAATTAATTTTAATATAAAAATGGTCTAAGTATCTAGTTTTTTTTTTCAAATTATTAACAAACACCCCAAGTCTTCTTTCTATAAGCATATCTAATACTGTGAATTAGGGGTTCAAATCATCAGTACATGAGTGTATTTTTACACTATTTTATTACATTTAAATTTCTAGCAGCTATATTAGCTCAGTCTGACACTGTTTCAATTACTGTAACTTTATCAGTACATTTATCATCTGGTAGGGCAAAACCTCACCACATAACTCTTGATGGGCTAACTCACCCAACCTCAGTTCTTACAGCTGTAAGATAAAGAGATGTCTGTGTCTACAGCATAAGGTTGCTATGCGCTCGCTCACTCACACACACACGAAGACACTTTGAAAATATAAAGAACGACAGAACTTAGAACTAACTTATCACCTATATCATCAGTATTATTGATGATGTCTTAGAATAAAAAATTTCAAGTAGAGTTTAGGTTAAAATCAGTAAAACTGATTCTGATTAATTATGAATGAATACATCTGCAAGGTATCTCGTGGACTCAAAATTGCTATCAAAATTTTTGGGGTAGAAAATATTCCTTCTAGCCCATCTGAATAAAAGAAAAATGAGTTTGTTAACCAAAACAGAAAAATAGATAGTGAAATGTTCCTTAAATTTGGGCACGATTTCAGTTTCTTAGAGCTGTGAAAAGGTTTATAAGGCAAGTTTTATGAACCATCAGTTTAACTCTTTTTTAATGTTTTTTAATTGGGTCCCACAAAGAAAAAAAAAAACACTAATAGAATGGAATACAAATCTTAGGACCATTTTTGTTCCCCAAATGTAGCTACTACATATACTTCCTATCTTAATACAGGAAAAATTCACATACTTCTTTAAGGAAGTCAAATTAGAAATAAATACCATACTAGGACAAAGTTAGCACCTAAAAGGTATTAGTACCAAGCCCTACAATACCTTAAAAGGCCCTAGGTGACAGGTATGGTGTCCATAATCATCTAATTTTTTACCCACTTGCAGAGACATTACAGAACACTTTCCAATCCTCTCAATTAACAATAGAGCTCAAAGCTCAAGTTAGATCCAATAGCTCAATATTTTTGGTTAAGTAAAGTTTGAACTTACATTGGCAGATCACTGACTTCTTGTTCACTGTCTTGTGTTGTATCCAAAGAAAAGGCTTCAGAGAGTTCAGCTGAGGAGAACTCTTGTTCTTCCACTGGAAGTGCCTGGGTTCCCAAGGAGTCACAGAGGATCTCCTGCTCCACTTTGCTGTCTTCCCCATGACAGTCACTGGGACTCTGTGTATTTTTCTCAGTTTTGTCCTGGTCATCTCTGAAAGAAGACTGCTTAGTTTCACCAAGGGATATTTTTCCTTGGAATAAGTTTCCAAGAAACTGAAAAAAGCTTTCTTTTGGCTGGCGATCACTTTCTCCTATCTTGATGTCTGAAGTGGAACTGGGAAGGTCATTTGGTCTTTTGGAATCATCCTGCTTTGGAGGCGTAATTAGCTTCTCAGCTTGTTTTCTTCTGTCTTCACTTTGGGGAATCTTTGAAAACAAAATAGAGGACAATAAGCACCATTATTTGAAAAACATCACATACTGAGAATCATTACATGACAGTGTGTGCTGGTCAGGGTCAGGGAAACATCTGTTAAGTTGAATGATGCTGTTTCCTTGGGCAGTTCACAATCTACTCAAGAGCACAGGCAGCACAACCGAAACAAAACCATTTAGTTAAGGAAGGGAGACATACAGTTACAACACCGGACAGAACCCAAACCAGGAGTCGCTAGTCCCAGTTCAGTGGTGAGAGGAGAGCAGGTAGGTCCGGATGCTTTCTAGAAGATCTGAAGGGTGACTATGTGATGCTTGTATATCTCTCTCCCTCCGTCCTCTCCTGTTGCTTTCTCCCTTTTTTCTTCCTTCTCCTCCTTGTCTGCACTCTCTGTGCTTAATGAGATGGAAACTTTAAAGGCATTTAATATGACTAGAAACAAAGGTACAGAATGAAAAAGGAGGGAAGTATGACGAGGTATATAAAGGGACCGATCAAAAAACACCTTGTGTGTATTTAAATTTAGATTTATTATTAAGAATGAGAATAATGGACAGTTTTCAAACACTTGGTACAGTAGAAAACACCTAAACAGACCTCATCATTTTGTTACTCCTAAAACAATCGCATTTGTAAAATATTTCTCAAGAAGAGGAGGTAGGGGGAAAAAGAGAAGCATCAAGGACAGCAACTTCATATTCTGAGAAAAAGTCTACTTTGAACCCTTCATAGTAATACATACAGCGACATATAAGGAATACCCTTACAGCGAGTATAAAGAACTGCTTATCCTGGAGAGATACTTGAAGAAAAGGCACTAAAAGCTAATCATTAAAATACAACAAATATTCTTTAAGTGACTTCAAGAGTCACAAAAATGTCTTATAAAATTAAAGAACTGATTTTAAAAAGGTAAAAGGTATGTGCATTCATGCAAATGGTAGACAGCACTGAGAATTTTTTCAGGCGTTGAACATTTCCAAAGGTTCATTTTACTTGCACATAACTAGGTTATTGGTAAAGCAACCTAACAACACTGGGTTGCGTGAAGAAAGACTGAGCTTCTGTATCAAAGAGCATGCTGGCACCCCCCCCCCCCACTCTTCTAATGTGCCAACTCGCCCTGCCTCCGGAAGCACGCTCATCCACCTACTTGTAAAAGGAATGTAAATCTGACCCCATCTGTCAGATGACATGCTCACTTGCCCTTATAAAAGCTCAAGTGTGAGTCAGAGAAAGATCAGGACAACAAGGTAAAACCACCATCAGGCACAGTAGGTTCACATGACAAAGCCTGGTAAGAAGTGAATCTTTGAGAAAGAAAGCATCATAATTATAATGGTATTTATTTACCTTGTTCCATGATTTAATCCAAATTCAAAACAGTAGAGTTCCATTAATTGCTAATAAAACCTAGCACACAGAAGGTTGCGAAATGTTTTGAAGCCATTAGCTTAAAAGTTAATTTCAAGCAAACAGTATTTTAAGTTTGTTCCCACCTTCAGGTGCCAGTGTATTTGAGTAAACACATAATGTTTTTCTATGTGTGAGGACCTTAATAAAACTTGTGAAGTCTCTACATTTAGAATATCACCAAGCCTTCTAGAGTCATTCAGAATCTCACCTTTTACTGGTTTCAACAGCAACTCATCTCCACCTCATCCATCCAGCCTTTTGCTCACTTTGGAAGCCTACACTACACATTAGTTCTACCCTGTCCTCATATCAGCAGCATAAATGGCCTTTCAGTTTGGCAATGTAGAGTATGTCAGTTGACATTTTGAAATTGTTCATGTGTATGAAAGTTACACTTTTTTTTTTTAAATTTTAACTGCTCCATTTAGTTTGTTGTAATTTCAAGCATGATATTCTTTTTCCTGAATCAAAATGAATAAACTGTAGTGGGAACAGGACAGCGATTTATTCCCTACATAGTAAACAAAAATAACGGCTCATTTTGGATAGCTACTTGAAGAAGTAAAGGCTAATCATTAAAATAGAGCATATATTCTTTAAATGCTTTAAAGAGTCATAAAAATGTCTTATAAAACTGAGGCACTGATTTTAAAAAGCGAAATTAAGAATAGAGATTTTTCTGACACCAGTAAAATCTCAAGACATAATTTCTGTCAAAAATAGTTTTCATCCATTGCCTCTATTTTTCTTCATTAATACCTTTCAAGTGTAACAGATTACTTTCTAAACAAGCAAGATACATTTTACTAATAAAAGTCTTCAAATTTAACCTTTTGTTACAATTTTTAAACACTTGTTTCTTCTTCCTCTCAATTTTCTGTTTCTTCCTGAAAAATACAGAATTCCTGTATCTTTAAAAAAATATGTATTTTCTTAAAGATTTTATTTATGCATAGAACAGCTGGGATGCAGGCCAGAGGGGTGAGGGTGAGGGTGAGAGTATTCACCAGAGACAGAGCAGGGAGCAGAATAGGGGGATTGACTGAAATACACTGCTGAGGGGAGCAGCAGGTGAGACAGGAGAGGTCTGCTGTGCCATGTGGATTAGCTCCCTGGCTGGAGATTGAACTGCAGATCGCTTCATGGTGCTGAGACTGAAACCCTTGTGCCACCAGGGAGGCCCAGAATCCCTATATCTTAAGCTTACTTAAGAATTTCAGTTTTTCAAATTGTCTTTAGTTGCTTACATTTTTTTCTGACAATCTTATGAGACATTTCTGTCAATAATTAAAATACCTTCAAGAAAAAACCTATTTAAATTTAGAAATTAAAACCAGCAGGAGCACTGCTATTCAAAGTAAAGACAATAAATTCTGTATTTATATAATTAAAATTTTATGTTTTTTTCTAAAACAGCTGCTCTCTTTCCTCAGTCTAGACAACAATGAAGTTCAAGCTGCTACAAACTAGGGCCTTTGTTGTCTCAGCAGGACTGTCTGCCATGATAGTACTTAGAGTTCAAGGATATGTTAACAAAACATTAGTTTCAGAAACTCTCAAAATTTTTACTATTCTGCTTATAATATATAAAGAATACTGATGACAGTATATGTATTTTAGGAATTTTAATCTTTTTTTCTTCATAGTCAATATATTGTAATGCAGAGCCCTTATACCCAAGTTCATCCATCCACCTATTTATTCTCTTTGGTATGTGCCCAACACAAGGAGATACAGGAAAGCATTATGCACTCCAATTAATAAGACAGTTATGGTTTCAAGGCATTTACAGTTTAGCAAATACTCATCATTTTTTTTTTAAAGATTTATTTATGCATACAAGAGCTGGGGTACAGGCCAGAGTCGGGGGAGGTGAGAGGATTCACCAGAGACAGAGCAGGGAGCAGAACAGATAGATCTACTGAAACACACTGCCGAGGGGAGCAGCGGGCGAGGCAGGAGAGGTCTGCTGTGCCATGTGTGTCCCCTCCCTGGCTGGTGGCAGGGATCAAACTTGTGCGGCAGTAGCTGTGGTTTGCTTCATTGTGTGTTGCTTAACCCACTGCACCACCAGGGAGGCCCCAGCAAATACTCACCATTATATCACTGTGTGGAGTTCACAAGAGGTAAGCACACAGTGGAGGACCCCATTGACTGGGGATGAGGATCTTTGCAGAGAGTCAAATCAACATGAGCTGGATCTGAAGGGTGAGAAGAGCACCCTAGACACAAAGTATAGCATGTAGAGAGACAGGGTCAAGTTGATAATGGCAGGAGTGTTGCTGAAGAAGACTGAGCCACAGAGGCTAGAGAATGAGGCTGATAAGATGACCAACTATAAAGTAAGGAGAGGTTAATGGATGACAAAGTCACAGATGACAAAATCTTCTAACTTGGGCAACTGTCTGAGTAGTTAATGAACTAAAAAACGAACATGAGAAACAGGTGGGGTGTAAGATTAGGGCTTTTTGTGGGGGTGAGGTGGGGTATAACATTCAGATGTTAAACAAGTTGTATTTTTGCTCCCCTGGTGATATACAGGCTTAGATATCTGGTCATCAGTCAAAAGTATCACTTAAGAAGGCAATTTGGCAACAGTGCGTGCAGGGGAAAGGGGGAGCAACATAGAGTCCTCTAAGGAAAGATGACTAAAAGGCAGGCAAAGAAAAGAAATCAGTAGAAGTGATGGAGAAGGCCAGAACCAGACTGGGCATTCCCTCCAGTTTATGGTCCTCAAAGCAAAGGATGAAGAATATTTCTAAAAGCACAGGGGGACAAATGACAAATATCACTTTGAGTTCAAGAAAGGTGAGGACTAGCTGCATTAGTGGTCTTCAAAAACATCGGAAATATTCTGCCTGGGGAATTGTACATTTACCCTTTGCTCTACTTAGAATGTTCTTCCCTCAGATAGTTATATGACTCACTCCCCTTTACCTCCTTCAGAATTTTCCTTAAAAGTCATTTCTTCATTGAAAGTTTCCTTAGTTACTTTATGTAAAATAATAAAATCCTCCACTTTGAAGCTGTGTATATCCTTTTTGTGCTTAATTTTTGTAGTTGCCAGCCTCTCTCTCTCTCTCTCTCTCACACACACACACACACACACACACAGGGATCTGTTTTTATTCATTGCAGTATCTCTAGCACCTTGAAATGTGTCTGACAATAAGAGCTGCTCAAATATTTGCTGGATTAATAAATGAAGGAATGAGGACTAAAGAAACCCTTGGAATGCAGGAGAAAGGCATTAACAGCTCCGGAATTTGTGAGCACAACCACAAACTCAAGGTGTTATAAAGTGAGTGTGGAGCAAGGAAATAGAACAGTCAGTAACTGAAGAGAACACTACTTTTTTAATTAGGAAAAGAGGAAAGGCATAAAATGATAGGTGAGGTCCAAGATAGAAGGGCTTTTTGTTCCAGTTTTATCGGTCAGTTCTACACCTGCTAGAAAGGGAGTGAATGCTGTACAAGAGAAGAATGACTGGTTACAGAAAGAAGAGGGCGAAAAAGACTCTGATACCTCTAGTAAAGGGGAAGTATTAGCCTTGGAGAGGAGTATGGATATTTCCTCCATGTAAAGTGTAGGAAGTGGTGAAAGTCTGAACCATTCTCTAAGTGGAGAAGACGATGAACAAGATCTGACACACAGCTCTGTAATTTGGGATCCCAAAATAGATGAAGACTTGGAAGAGAGTTCCTGGAAAATGCCACAATAAGCTGAAATCAGGTGTACCAAGTAGCAGTTAGGTTAATGAAAACTTTCAAGTATTCATTCAATAAATAATCAACTGCCAGATACTATTCTAGGTGCTTAGACACCTCTCTGTCACAACTGTGACAAAATACACCAAAAGCCCTGCTTCTGCAGAGCCTACTGTTGATATAAGACCTTACTTGCAGGTCTAAATGGCACTAATTTGTCACCTCCTGGCGCATCCTACAGCAGGTGGCAGATGCTCTGCCAACATGATGACTGGCACAGGGAACAAGGTCAAGAGGTAGACAGTGTTGCCAAACACTGCTGAGAGGAATCAGGGAAGGCCAGGTGAGTCTTCCTCTGCTGTCTCAAGCACCTTGGCCATCCTGTCTTGCCTTGGGCTCTGAGTTTGTTGTGCACAGCGTGGATGACCCACAGAACTCTTGATCCCTGCTCCCCGCCATCCCGCCCCCCCCACCCCACGCCCCCATTCCTCCATTCTGTAAACTACAAAAAGTAGGCTGAATTTCAGGACAAATCTCAGGACACCATGACCTCTTCCCAGAACACTGCCAGTGGTGATTTAATCAGTTTCTTTGCCTCCACTACTAATGTTCTCCAGTCTACTCTACAGATGAAAATCAGAGCAATCTTACAATTCAAATCTGATCATTCTTAAAGGCCTCTAACAGCTGTAGAATGTGTCAGAATGAAATTCAAACTCCCTAGCATGGTGTGTAAGGTCTTGGTGAATCTGGCTCGTGTCCTTCTGATTTCATCTTTTGACATGCATATGCTTACACTGTCTAATGTCATCATAAGCATTTTCATTCCTGCCTCTCCCCCCTTAGTATAGTATGTCTCTGTAAAATGCTTTTTTCACTACTGAGACCATTTATCTCTTGGCATCTCTGCCTAGGAAATTCCCATCACAACTCAAGTTTTCAGAATGAAAATTACCTATGTATGTTCTTCCAATGGATCTCCCTAATATTCTACATTTTCCCTGTCACCGCTGAGAGAAAGCAAATAATTTCATATGCTTTCATCATGAGATTACCTAAGCAATTAACTTATTAAAATCTAAAACCAGCTTACTAGAGAATTCTAGATAGTTTTTCTCCTAAGACATCTGGTTAGAACACATTACTTGGCAAGTTTCCAACAGGTAAAATTCTACCATCAAGTTAACATTGCCTCAATTTTGTGGAAAATATTTATTGTCAGTTTATTACTGACATCTTAAGTTAGTTATAGGTTTAATGGCTAGAAAACCTCAAATCAAAATCACTCCTCATTTATCTTTAATAATAAGGGGTTCAGTTTGTCCAATTAACTACATATAGACTATTGATAGATGTTTGCATCAACAATACATTTATATATTGTAAGGTATATGGCAATATATACTTTGTACAGGTGGATTATACAACAAATGTTAAGGTGGAAAGATATGCTATTTATGACTGGATTATTTTGTTTAAAAATAACACTACCTTTTTTGGGGGGCCTCCCTGGTGGCGCAGTGGATTAAGCAATGCACTATGAAGCAAACCGCAGCCGCTGCAGCACGTGTTTGATCCCTGCTACTGGCCAGGGTGGGGAGCCACATGGTGTGGCAGACCTCTCCTGCCTCACCCGCTGCTCCCCTCAGCAGTGTACTTCCATTGATCTGCCTATTCTGCTCCCTGCTCTGTCTCTGGTGAATCCTCTCACCCCCCCACACCTCTGGCCTGTACTCCAGTGCTTGTATGCATGCATAAATTAAATCTAAAAAAAAAAAAAAAGATAACACTACCTTTTTATGATAGAATTATTTTCCACTAAGAAATCGGAACAGGCACGCAAGTGAGCCATTAATTAATCTGCCCTAAACTGGTCATACTTTAACAGATTACTTATCTGTAACTTTTTTATATTATGACACACCAGGGTCATGATCAATTCAGAGATGTCACAAATAATTTGTTACTAAAATTAGTTAAAAAGCTGAAATTTAATTAAAAAAATGCTATGGAATATAATCTGTGGTGTTTCAGGTTTTCATATCCATGTAATTTCTGATAGAAGAATTTAGATACATGCGGTGCATCAAATTGGTGCCCTTAACCATACATAACTCAAAATAGTCATCTACTATACCTATCAGAGAAAAAAAAAAGATGTGTGTAAAATCTGTGAGTCTAAGAAATGTCTGTGCCATACAGTGTTGATAGGAATGAACAGGAAGGGATGTTGATAGGTCTTGTCATAATGGAAAGGGAGACAAAATGGAGAGGTAGAATCACTCCCAGGTGTCAAGACTGGGTAGCTGGTGGCACCTTTTAGCCAGACAGGAATTTAAAAAAAGAAGAAAAACAAATACATTGATTTCAACTTTGAGTATGTCAAATCTCGTAACTAATAACATTTGGGAGGGTATAAAATAATTAGTAATTACCACCCACCCTAAGGTCAAGCTGGAGAAATAGACGTCACCTTTGTTATACATTGAGATGTAGGTAGAAATCAAGCCAACCTGGGAAGGTGTGAATGTGACAAGAGGAAGAAACGAGATGACATAACACTGGAGAAGCCATTCTTACTGATACAGTGGAAGGACTCCTTCAAAGAAAACAATTGCTAGAGTAATAAATGTTTTTAATTCTCTAAGAGCTTTGTGGAGCCCCCACTAAAATTTTTGGATCAATATTTGGAATCTGTTGGTACACATTTACTCATAAAAATTTACACTATGTACATAACCCTTCATACTCAGTTTCTATTTTGAGAAAGTGCTTGATCATACCACTAAGGAGAACTGGATCGTTCCAGATCTATGTATGATAGGTTGGGGCTGCTGTAAATCAAACAAGACAGTTTATAGAATGTGAATACACATTTACCCAAGAACTCAGATCTATCAAAGACCCAGGCTGGTACCAGCCATAATGACAGGCTTAAGCTCTGGCAGTCCCTCAGTCATCGTACAGCACAGTGCAATCTCTATTTTGGGTACCCAGATAGCACTGAGTCTTTATCGAAGCACCTGGGGGTGAGAACTTTTTACGTTCCAGCTAAGTTTATGTATACCTTTATGTAATACCTGCTTTTCAAATGCTAGTGTGAATGAAATGCTTCTAACAGAGGATAGCTATACTATTCATCTAGAAAAATATTAACAGCATTCTCAAGCAAGACTTATTTCTAAGTTCTCATCAGACTTTATATGGCAAGAAGGCAATGGTTTTGCCAAGGACCTACTTTGTGTTAAGCGTGATGCATTACTGAACAAGTTTCGAAGGTATCAAAACAACTTCTATGAAATGTGAAATGAACAGGGAGACCACAGACCAGCGTACCAAAGTTCAGAGAGTTTTAAGTAAGTTGTTCAAGGTTATAAACCACCACATGGGACAGCTGGGACTTAAACCCATCTGTATCTGACTCCAAAGGCTGTGTTCTTTCCTTATCACACATGTAATTTTAAAACTATTCGTAGGAGGTGCCATGGTTGGCAGAGAATAGTGGCTAACTGTGAGATTCTCCAGGCAACTCATTCCCACCAACAGTGAAGGTTTGCTTTGATCTGTTTATATATAGGATTCCAAGCACAAATAGAGTTTAATTTTTAAAAAAGGGTGGGGGGAGGTGGTTTGAGACATGAACTATCAACTCTGAATTTCTTTCAGGGAATCTCTCCTTCCCACACAAAAACAAAAACAATTCATGGCCTCCAGGTATCAAGATATCATTAGGTTTTTCTGGCCTGAGGTTTTTATTTAAACAAAATCTAGAAAATGTGAAAGCATATTTAGATTTTATACATTCTAAAATGAGGTTTGTTAAGCTTCTTAAGTTGTGGCCTCTTACAATATTCTGAATGAGATCTTCCAACTCACATGAGAACATTTTTCACCTAAAGATATCTTTAGGTTTTCATTACAAAGCTGTTTTCCCCCAATGATACATTTGGTTACCTCATCTTGCTGTTTGTTACAGATGAAAGCTTACAGGGTGATTTTTGGAATCATTTGCCAAATCCTTTCCTCAAATTATATTCCACTGTATCAGTTAACATAGAGTTTTAAATGTAAATATAATATCTGCAACCAAATAACAAAGTTTGTACATTTCCTATGAAAGTTACTAGTAATGCTTCACTAAGAAGTGCAAATGAATTTTTCTCATCCCTGTGCCTGATTTTGGAGTTGAGAGAGTACTTGTTAATATGTGTAAGGTATACACGTCAGACAAATTAAACAAATAGTTCCTGCATCTGAAAAAGAAGTTTGAAACAACCACATTATGCCTCAGGAACTAGAACAAGATTCTGAGACACAATGAAGAATTCAGATGCCTTTCAAGTTCTCCACTGACTGGGCTATATTACCAAAAAGTGAGTGGGAACCAAACTATGAATGTGGAACAGCCACCAAAATTTGAGCACATACCCAGCTTCACACAAACAACACCAACACCTAGTTTCTAGAAAAATCACTTGTGAGTAAAAATAAATATAAGATTTAGTGATTTTCAAAGATCTTTAATGATATGGATAAGTAGGTAGGTTTACAGTTTATATGCTTCCTCTGCTTGGGCTATAGAAGCAAAGATAGCCAGTCCTCATGTAAGCTGACCACAAAGGTATCCTTCAGAGTAATGCTATGTAAGAACATGTTATTAACTTCTATCCCACAAGCACTATTACTGGTCAGCATCATTTGAGAAACATGACATCAACCAAAGGCCTTCCTAGGGAAAAAAAGAGACCATGAAGGTCAGGTGATCTAGTAAAAGATTAGAAAATTAAGGCACAAAAAGATAATCTCACTGTTATGTGGAATATAGAGAAATGTAACAAAGTCAGTCAAAACCAAATCAATAATAAACTCTTGACATCTGACAGCAGAACTGGGCCAAACAGAATGGGAGGGAGGTACCCCAAATGGAACTTGGTGATGAATTATTAGGGCACTGGTGGTGGGCATGGTGTGAAAATGTACATTTTGTAGAGGTTTAAACCTTTAACTCTCAAAGCAGATGTAATGGTGTAAAATGTTTTACCTCAATAAATATAATTTTTATATTAAAGCACAAAAAAGTTAAATGCCATACTTGGTTAGTAAGCTAGTTAGGAATACCACGCTCCAAAATCCCTCTCATGGAACTCTTCTTCCCCTAACCGCCCCAAGACACAAGTGTGTAACAGAAGTGGGTTAGATTTCCACAAAGTCATAACATTAATTTAAAACTGTACCTTTACAGCTTCTGATGAAAGGACATTTTCCTTCTTCTGACTTGTGCTCACAGGCTCATTTTCAACACTGAAAAATAAAAACCAGTTTCTATTGAAATTAAAAGTGAATTACTAAAATCAAACAGTTAATGTGTATAAAGCAAAAATGGAAAAGTCATTTATTTGCAATTCTCAAAAGATTCATATAAAATGTTACACTAACACACGTTGATTTTAATCTCTACACCTGAAAAAAACATTCAAAAGTGCTCATCGAGGCTTCAGTAGTTTTTGTCAGTCCACTGTGAATACATTCTGGATAATCAGCATCACAATCGTGGCGTACCTGAACAAAGGTACATCAGAGTGAGATCATGTGTTAACACTGATTTTATTTACATTTTTTTTACATTAAGGGGCACCACAGTCTGATCTTTTTAAAATGTCTATGCTGTGTGTTATTTGGAAAACTTTTCTACCTAGCAAAATTTTATACCATATAGTGTCATCTAGTAAATTCTGGGAATACTCGAAATAGATACAGGCTTATCTAGTCCCAAATGTGTACCAAGTGGTAGCTAAATAATCCGATTTTCCAGACAGTCATTTCTGTCTTGTGGGGGGATACCTTCCAAGGTTGCCTTAAAGATGTCATGCCTTAAAGATGTCATAATAAATTACTTTGCCTACAAGGCACATATACATTTCATATCTAAATATTCTACATGGGAACTACAATTGATGTCAAATATATATAAATAAAAAAATGTTAATGAAAAAAGATAAAAATAAAAAAAATATTCTATTGCAATGTTTATATGCTTTCTTATTTTCATTTTTCCTAATCCTAGACAAACTGAATAGTTTGATCCTAAGATTATCACGACAGGAAATGTGCTTGTTCTCCAGAACAAGTAAGAACAAGTAACACAGGGTGTCTCCATGGTGGCGCAGCACTGTGAAGCATTCCTGGCACAGCAGCGCGAGTTCGATCCCCGGCCAGGTAGGGGACCCACATGGCTTAGCAGACCTCTCCTGCCTCACAGCTGCTCCCCCCAGCAGTGTGTTTCAGTCGATCTGCCTGTTCTGTACTCCACTCTGAGTCTGGTGAATCCTCTCAAGCTGTGCCCCAGCATCTCTGGCCCGTACCCCTGTTCTTATATGCATAAATAAAATCTTTAAGAAAAAAAAAGAACAAGTAACACAGGATCTTTGTAAAATTCAGTCTTTTGGGGAAAGAAATAAACTTTAAGAACAAGTTTTCACTGCTGAATGAACAAAAAGCTATGGGCAACAGAGGAAATAAGGAACAGGGATGCGGCCTGCTAAGTCAAATGCCCACAGAAGAGGTCCAGAGGTTGAAGATAATACAAAATATGACATTTTTGGAAAACCATGCTTTTTTGGTTTTTAATGTAAGACTGGAGGCACAGAAATTTGTGACTAGCAGAGGAGGATCTTAACAAATTAGATCAGAAATTAGTGCAGTTCAAACTATGAAGAAACTTGCCTGACCCCGTACAGAATTTGACGTTTGTTCTTCTAGCAGCAGGCCATCTTTAGGTAGGGGCCAAATACAAAGCAGAAAAATGACAGAATGGGGAAAAAATCAGGGAATCGTGGTGACTGGTGGCAGAGGGAATGGAGAGGAATGTCTGACAATAGTTCAGATCAGATAAAGGCTACCCCAAAGAGATGGGATGGAAAAAAGGTCACAATTCACTCTACTCATACTTTTTGTCCACAAAATCCAATATGATTATCCAGAGAAAAGAATCAAGACAGAAAGATCATGAACATCTAAAAAATATAATGGATCAAAATTTCATTAAGTTTCAGACTCTATGCAGGAACACATGAATCAACAAGACACAGCCATGCTCTTAAGCTTTTAAATGTTGGTAGAAAAAGCAAACATGTAGAGGTGATGAATATGTGAACTGTGCGATGTTGGTCATTGTTTTCTTTCTAACTGGACATGCTAGTCTATTTTGAACAACAGTAGTTGACCCTGAAATAATCTCAATCAATGTGAGGTTTTGAGACTCATACAGAGGTCACCTGATGAAACTGGCAAATAAAGGAGGAATGAAAATTCAGCACTCACACCTATTGTTATAAGCTTATAATTACAAATATTGGCTACTGACTCATTATCAGTAAGCCTTTAAACAATAGTTTAAAGCAAGTGGCTACATATTAGAAATCACAAACATCTCATGTTGAATGGAAAAAACAAACCAACACACATTTTGTTATGTAAATAGTTACAAAGTGACTTCAAGCAAAAATTTCTAGTATCAAAACCATAACAAAGGCATAAATTCCAGATTAACAAAATGGGAATTTCATAGGAAACAGAGACAATAGTTGAAAATAATATTGTATAATATAGAAATGTAACCTATGCACATACCTATTAAATAAGAATGTCTCAAATGGCAGCTACTTTAAAGTGTGTTCTTATCTTTTCCCACCCTATTTTACTAGCATTCCACCACAAAAGTGCAGGTTATTAAAAAATTTAATTGTCAATTGATACTTGTCTACTTAAGATCAAATTAGAAAAAAGAGACTGGCAACATGTAAGAAGAACATTTTATGAGTTTGGATTATCATTAAGAATATTAACTGCAAATATTTTATAAGCACATTCTCTAATTATTTAGCCTATTTTTCATGACATATACATGAAATAGTAAAAGTTTCCTTTCCAGTAGAAAAATTATGCGAAAAAGGCAACTGTAGGTTCATGGATTAAAGCAGAATTCAGTATTTTCAAGTAGCTGTAATAACTTTCACACTGAAACACATACAAAATGCCAGAAAAATGTGGCTGTGAAATAAGCACATAAAACATTTTTTAAAAAGTATTTATATACATATTTTATATAATTGTTCATTTTTGTGTAATGCTTGATTTCGCCTCACAGGTGTAGTCCCTGTAGAATTCCCACCACCAAGTCACCCATGAACCATCACCATAGTCTCTAGCACATAAAACATTTTATCTTGAGCAAACAAGTGAAGAATTTAAAGCTGAAGTCACAAAAAGAAATATTTTACACTTTATAAAATTCCTGAAACTTATATTCTGTGTTCTAGTTTCATGAATCTTATTGCCAAACCAAAATTTCAAAATGTGTTGGGTTTTAAAACAAATAATATATTTAAACTTTTGGTTTAGCTATAAAAATCACAGCTTCGTTTAAAGCTTTTCCCACTTCTTTTCTAGATTACAAGAGTCTTTTCTTAATTGGATTTTGGCATCTTTAGGATTGCTTTGCTTCAATCCATTCGTCCCCTCAAAGTGATCATTACTCTGATCATGATACTGTCCCATTCAAAAGGGTCCTTTAGCACATCTTTATCTGTTGATGAATAAAATGAGGAGTCCTTAACATCCACACAGAAAGCTATTCATGACCCATTCTTAGAATATGCCAAATTCACATGCCAGTAAAAGCACTTTCTTCTATCTGTAACATCCTTCCCACATTTTCCAATTTTTAATTCTTTACAATTTAGTTCTAGCTTAATCTGTATTTTGTGTTCTCACTGTATGCAGGAAAAACTCTCATTCTCGACCTTTGCCATAATAACTATTCACTTGTCTAACTAGAATTTGAACCAATTAAATTCAGAAACTGTTAGAAAGGTACGAGTTCAGAAATGACCAAGACTTAGAACCGATGCAAAATCAAGGCTGGATTTATTGCTAGCTCGAGCTAAGGTCCGAACCCGGAGTGGAACCGTCACACTGGCCTCGCCTAGGCAGGGTTGGGACCCTGTGCTGCTTGGCGCTGGATTTTTATAAGCCACAGACAAGGAAGATAAGGGAAGAGAAAAATGAGTCTAGACACTTTTAAGTTTGATGTAGTCCCACCTGTTTATACTCTCTTTCACTATCTGTGCTTTAGGTGTTGTACCTCCAAAGATGTCATTGATGTGTATGTCATGT
>JAGFMF010011661.1:36162-88832 GCA_019455555.1 Galemys pyrenaicus | reverse complement strand
AGGAGGAACATAAGGGAACCAAAGGAGGATCAAGGAAAGGAATAAGAACAATAATAATAATAATAACAGCAATAAAGACACAGAAACCAAAAATGAGGACACAAGGACAGCCTGGGAACACCTGGTGGGGAGGGGAGGGGGAGGGTTGAGGGCAGAGGGGAGCACGGGGGACTGAGGTGATGGTGCCCTGGTGAGATGGTGATGGGGAATACATGGGGATTACAATTAATGGCAAGTATGTAAATTTTAAACTATTTTAATAAAAAAAAAGAAAATTAAAAAAAAATGAGTCTAGGGCCTTTCCATGCTGACGCCTGAGCTCCTCGGGTTTATGTCATTCTGGTTATGACACCACCCTCCTTCATCGGGAGGGGGAACTGTGTGTAACAGATAAGGGAGCAATGGTTGAGTGACAGTCCCTTGCCCTTGCGTACTTTTACTGATTACAATGCATTCCTTTGCTGATTCCTACAAAACTATTACCATTAATGTCTATATCCCAGAGCCTCACCTTTTACCTGCCACTATGAAACCATTCAAGTATTATTTGTTAGATGAATAAAAAAATATCAAACAGGTTCTTCATTTTTATTTGGTTATCTTCATCATAAATACTGTTCCATTTGGAAAAATGCGATTATAGACATTAGTCTTTTTTTCTGAAGTAGTGTCAAAGTTCCCTGAGCAAATATACCATCCACTTCTTATCCAAATCTATCTTTTTCGACATGTATAATCAGAGGAGTAGAGCCAGTGGTGCGGGGGGGAGGGGGGGAGAGAAAATAATCCAACAAAAAGAAAAGTCATTTTCAGTTGATTTAAAAACAAAACACACTGGATTGATAATTACAAAAATTACAACAGGATTGATAAATATACTGAAAACACTGCATGCTAGATGTCTGCTTAATATTTGATTTTTAAGGAAAAGACAGCATAGTGCATGTGCTAGCCATTTCCCTCCAGTGCGGCAGGACATCCCTATTGAGAAGACTTCCATGAGCTTTGTGGAAACCTCAAGACTGAGGCCTGCCCCAAGTCTGCCACAAGGTTGGCGGCTTTCTGGTACTGAATCAACAAATAAATCTGGTGCTGTAGATATTTACAGAAATTCTGATTTCATGGAAGATTTTGAGAAGATGGGGAAGGCATCTTTCAGCATGCAAAGTGATCTTTAAACATAAAAGATTCTTTGGCTTGACTTTCACTAAGTTTGTCACTGATTTGTGTTCCTAAATCATGAAACATGAATATTTGGGCTAAGGAATAATTTCTCTTAATAAACAAACAATGAAATCCTGTGAAGAGAAAAGCAGTCAAGACTCAAAAGGTCTAGAATGGTACTTTCAGATTCTTAAACCTCCAAGGGGAATAAAAACATTCAAATTCAGATGATTTCAAGCCTTATGAAAGACAAAAATCTGCTCCTATTGTTCTCTCACAATTTAACCCCCTTTGGGACTCAGGAACGTTTCAACAGCAGTATTTTTAGAAAGCACACAGTTCTTTCATGGCAGGGGGTGAGGGGCGGATTCAATCACAAGTAATTAGAAAGTCTACTTCCATTTCTAAATAATTTCTTCTAACTTAGCTAACAGAACTTTGGAAATTAATCTTTCAGAATAGCCCAGATAAATACCAAGGTCAAAGTAATACAGACTTCACATTTTAGAAGCAACCATATTAAGACCATGGAAACAAGGAACATGCTGATATAAAACAAACCTCTGGGCCATGAAAAGAATGGGGCATACTTAGAAAGTTCCAGTAATGTTAGAGAGGCAAGCCCCTTTTTTGTAACTAAAAATATCTTATACTCTTATTCTTATTGAATCCTAACAAGATTCCCTAACTCATAACAGATAACGGCAGAAAACTGAGTAAGAACTCATTTGCTCACTCCCTCACTATCAGATAGATTCTGTAAACTTTTCAGGAGCTGAGCACTGTTCTTGGTGCTGGGAATAAGCAGTGAATGCACCAAAAAAGTCCACTTATTCCTTCAGAATCACTATCTAGATGCATCACAATTACCTGGGCAGTCGATCTCCACACCTGGTTGTCAAAGATTCCAATTAGAATGGGTCCCAGGAATCCACATTTAAAGAGGAAGTTATTATTTAGAAAGCTCACTCCCACAAAACATTAGCCTTTCCAACACTGATGCTAGGCAGAGCAGACCTCACCTCCGGAGAGCAGCTGCCCTAATGAGTACAGAGTGTGGCCAGTTCAGCATGGGACCAACAAGGAAAAAAACCTCCTTGCAGTGCATGCCAGACTGAATCTCAGGACAGCTGCTGGGCCTCTTCTGGGTCACTTCCTTACGTGGTAAAAATTTCCCAGATGGTCAAGAGACAGTGCTCAGGAACAGCTTATCAGCACATATACTCAGAGAGGGCTGGAGTCACAGTGAAGGGGAGAAACACTTTCCTCCTCTGACTCCTGGAGCAAAGCTGCTGGGTATACCACCTTCTCTCTCACATGTCACTACTGTGGCTATATCAGGAGGATCTGGAAATATTAGAGAACTGAATACAACTTCCATAACTGTTTTCCAGAGGCCTGCCCACTTCTCTGTCACTGCAAGAATCTATGACAATCTACGACTGCTTGGCATTTTCAGAAAAGAGGCAATCTTTGTGGTGATGAATGACATCATTGACAATAATCCCGAGCATTCCTAAAGACAGGTCTCTTACCAGAAGGGAGTCCTGATTTGGGACTGTTATATCTGAATAGACACCCTAATCCACAGTCCACATAGGGTCCTCTGCTGAGCCTTTCCCCTTACCATCTTCTCCAATCCACTCAATCTGATGCTGTCTCAAAATGCCTTTCCACTCCTCATTTTCACTTCCACTATACTAGGGATGGTCTACAGCAGAGGAACCAACAGTATAATTGAGGACAGGGAAAGAGAATCAGGGCAAACCTTTCTGTTACTTCCTCAGCTCCAGGCCCTCGAACATAAAACTGTGCAAGTTCCAGAAACTCAGGTTTGCCAAGCAGCATCTCCCAGTCTACCAGAACATTATTAGGCCTCCCCTCCTGGCACACAGCTCCTCATCTTAGGGTTCAACTGACCCAGTTCCTAGAATCAAACTCCAGAAACAGCCAGAATATGAAATATAGCCTTTTCTTGAAACTTGATCAAATCACACTTCAGTCACTCAGCTATAACTTTTTACCTTGGAGGAATAAATGAAAAAACAATATAGAACAAAAGGGGTTTATTACCTACCCAATCTTTCCACTATTATTAGTAAAATGTTCTGTTAAATCTCAAAGTTGACATAAGTCTGTTTTGGGGACAAAAAGTATTTCAAAGGGCACACTTAGTTGAAATGTAACTTTCTACTGCTGATTTTTTTGAAGTCAGACCTGCTTTTTGCCAGATCTAAAATTCCAAACGATTCTCCAAAAATAGGGTGAGTGAGAAAAAAAACCAGGTAGACTAACCTTGAGGCACTGTGGTAAAATAAAGGACTATGACCATGAATTCAACTCAGAATCAAAATTAATTCCAGAGCATTAGAACCAAGAGGCAGCTACTTTTACTCCCCTGTTTCAAAGTTACTGAGGCCACCTCCAGGCCTGTCTTCTATTCCCTTTGACCTCACCCTCTCAGCCCTTACTTAGGATCCTTCATACAGTATGTATTTGATCCCCACATCCTCCTGAGGAGAAGGGTCTGTCTGCTTGTGTCTTTAGGGACCATCTGCACTAGTTTGGAGATTTTTTTCCCTTCAAAACAAGCTTTGGTGTTCTCTTTATTCAGAACTTACTGCAGGTACATTATGGATTAAACTGACTTTTGTGCACTGGCCTGGAGCCCCACCCAGCATTTTCAGTAAGGCTTCTATGGGACTAAGACATAGTTCCACACCTACGATTTACAAAGAACCATCTGGAAAACTGTCCATTCATAAACAGTGACTGCCAGCAGTAGAGTAGTATTTGTATTTCTTTAATGACCATTAACGGAATATAAAACAGGTGGTTATGGCACTATTTCTGGATTTCAAATGAAAAGGTAACTAAAAGCTGCAATTTTAAGGCAGTCAAACAGCATGTATTTTGCTCAAACATCTGGCATTTGAATTTCAAAACTCTTTGGAGAAAAATCAGAAGGAAGGAAAGGGAACAGATTATTATTATGAAGCTCTGTTTCTTTGCAATCTTAGATTCTTCTGATACGTCTTTCCTTATAATGTCAGCCCTCTAATTTATGTATATTCCTTAAAACTGACTTACTTCCTATGCCCGATTTCACACACCAAAAGACCCATAATAACAGTTCAATCACAGACGATACAGATCGCGATGTGACTGGTGTCTGTGAGAGCTGTCTATATGTGAAGTGAGTAACTGCTCTATTCTCCCCACATCCTCCAGATTCTGAGCATCTATGTGACCCACCTCATGTGACTCAATACCCTGAGTTTCTTGCTGTGAGGTGAACTCAAAATAGTATTTTAGCTGCATTCTAAAGTGGAGCTCTCCTTCAAGTCCCATCCAACACTGATCTGAGGAGGGGCACTGGGGATCCAAGGAAACAAAACTGTGCCTTCCTGGAGCAACCCAAGTCTGGCCAAGGCTGACCTCATCTCCAACTCAAATCCTTCCTCCTCTATAAACCCTTCTAGACAGTATATAAAATAGTATATAAGAAAATATAAATACACATATAGACACAGAGAAAACCCATGTCCAAATAAAACCTTCAAAAAGTAAAGTTCATAATTTTCACCCCTTAGTATTCCTACCTCATGTGGTTCCTGGCACTCTCCGCCATGTCACTGACACCCAGTCTCTCCTCCATTCCGGCGCCTCTGCCCACTAGGCATATGTGCCAATAAAGACCTGCTCTAGGACCTTGGAATGGGCAGTCTCATCTGCCAAGAAAGTTCTTTCCTCAGATTTTCTCATGTCCTACTCCCAAATATCATGTACCAATTTGCTTGAATGTTAGCCAAGAGAGGCCTTTCAAAATCATCCTATCTTCACATTACTCCAGACTCACTACTTCCATTAAGTTCTACTCCCTTACCCTGAATTATTTTACTTCAAAGCACATTACAAACTGATCCAGATAACTCATGAATTTCCTACCCTCTCGTAATAGAATGCAAGTCCTCTGTGAACAGAGGCACATTTAGATATTCCATCTAGATCCAGTATCTAGTTGAAACAAATAAGTGATGGCACTTAGTGGTAACTAAGATTTTTATCAGGAATATAAAATTATTTTTATAATTTGTATAAATGTATGTATTATTGTAGAGAAAGTTAAAGCACCATTGTTAAATGGGGGGAAAAAAGTTCCAAATCCCAAAGAGAACTTTTACCTTCTATAAAAATATGCATACATGTAGACATGCACACAGGAAATGAGCTGAAAGAATAGGGCTTGTCTCTGAATAGCAGGGTTACAAGTTGTGCTTTTTTGGGGTATAATTTCATAGCTGTTTTACAAAAGGTATATTATTATACTATGAAAAAGCAAATAATAACAAGCTAATGTAAAAATGCAAGCAATAAATTTAGAACAGAAATACTATTACCACCACTGTTACATAATGGTAATTTCTTTGTATCTTAATATGTACAACACTGCCAAGTGAGATCCTTATCTGCCTACCTAGAACAATAGAACAATCAAAATATGACAGTACACATTTTCAGCTTTGACTAGTAAAGCACAATGCCACTCTTCCAGTCAGGGTATGCTCTTGGTGCTCTGACAATCAGGAAAATAAAATGTTCAAGAGTTTATATCTCAATCTGTTCCCAGTTATCACAATATAAAATTCAAAATATTTCATTCCTTGTCATTAGCAGTTACAATAAAAAATTAGGATTTTCCACTAAGGTATTACCCACATTTTGAACAAATGTTAACGAACAGAGTACTGCAGAGCACTGTCATATGCATTGTGTGGCAATTACATGAAACCAGTATTTGTGAGAGTGCCTGGAAAGCCTTTTCTTGCCATTTCTGGCATTGCTATTTATACTACTTATCATAAAGAACATAGAGAAGACACAGTCTTTAAAAACATGCTGCCTTATTGAAATCAAAATTGCATTTCAATCTAAACACTGTTTTTTTTTTATTTAATCACAAAAATATAAATTGTTTTGGCTTGGCTGCATAAAGGCAAGTGTAAGGAGGTATAAGAGTTCTCTCCTCATCTACCATATCTAGAAATTCTCAAGTTTATAAATCAAAAAATAATGCTAAGACAGTATTAGTTATATGTACAGAAATGCCAGAAGAAACATTAAAAACAAGGTTAAAACAGTATTAGTTAAGAAGAGAGTCTCAGGAATAATCTAACACCTGTTAAATGTCCCTACAGCCCCCTGTGACACCATGGTACTTATTTTAAGAGGGAAAGAAACATCTGTGCTATGTCTGTCTTCCCCACAAAACTATATGAGTGCTTTGAGCCAAAGACCATGTTGTATCTCATTTACTATTTAGCAGTGTCTGGCCTCTTTTTCTTCTTCCCTTCATGCAGTCTTCTCTTTATACTAAATAATAACACAACACCAGTAATAGAGTTATTTCATATCCCAAATTACATTTCTAGGCAGACTGGGGAAATCACTTTTATTTTATGTATACACATGTATATATGTATGCATGGATATATGTATTAATTTATAGTGAGATAGCATTTTGCAACACTAACTCTTGCAACTGTATATTACCAAGTGCTTCTACCACCAACCAAGCTGTTCCCTCTACCCATTCCTTCCCTCCACCTTCCACTTTGGTAACCACCATTCTGTCCAACCTATATTTTATATATAAGTGGGAACACACACAATACCTTGCATTTATTATTACCTAATGTATTTTGGTGCTACTTCCTGATCAGTACATTGAAAGTGTTCGCAAGCAAAAGTAAATATGGGACTGTATCAAACTATCAAGTTTCTGTACAGCAGAAAAACTATCACTAAAACAAGACAACACCTACCTGAATGAGAGAAAATATTTGAACATCATACATCTGACAAAGGGCTGAAGTCCAAGACATATAAAGAACTCATACAACTTAACAAAAAGAGAACATACAAATGGCCAACAGGCATATGAAAAAATGTTCAGCATCACTTGTCAGTTAAATGCAAATCAAAATCATGTTATACCATTTTACAGCTCCGAAAATGGCCCATATCAAAAAAGACTGGAACAAGTGAGGTGTGGAGAAAAGGGAGCCCTCTTTACACTGTTGGTGAAAATGCAGATTGGGCCTATCCCTACAGGAAACACTATGGAGATTCCTTAAAATATTAAAAGCAGATTTACTTCATGACCCAACAATTCCACTCCTACCTAAAGAAATGGAAAAAACATGAACTTGAATGGAGATATATATACATACACACACACACACACACACACATATACTCATAAGTTCACCACAGTGCTATTTATGCTAGCCAAGTAATGAAAAGAACCTGAGTGCTCTTGGACAGAGTAGCAAATTAAAAAAAATTAGATTACGGCTCAGTTATTAAAAATAGATGAATTCTTGTCATTTGTGACAACATGGACAGAACTGAAGGGGATAATACTAAGGAAAATTAGAAGAGGAGAAATGGTTTTACTTATATTTGAAAAATAGAGAAACAAAACAAAGAATCAGACAAAACCAAATGAATAACCTTAGAAATCAAACTGCGAAACTGAGGTGACAAAAGGGGAGAGGGGAAAACACAATGAAGAGGGGGCACAAAGGACTATATAATGGAAGACTATGAGTGGGTACTGAGTGTGGTATAGTAGCATGTATCTGAAGGAGGTGTAATCCTAAATCTCAGAATCACATCAGCATTATAAGCCCCAATAAATGTTACCTCAATAAAAAAATCAAATAATAAGCATACGATGACTCTTTAAAAAATTTAAGTGGTCGCATTCTTTTTGATACTGTATAATATTTCATAACATGGAATGAATCACACTTAGGAAATTAGTAACCAAATTTCTCCCCCAAAGTGATTTATCAATTTTACACTGGCATCAGTAGAACGAGAGTCCCAATTCCCTCACATCAAAATCAAGAAACTCGAGCATCTCTTATCAAATGTTAGAATATAATATCTTGCTACAGTTTGCATTTGCACTTCTTTTGAAGGAGATTGACTTTTACGTATTTAAGTACATATTTGTAATTTATATAAATGTATGCATTAATTTCCCCTTTCTCAACCATCAGGACTGTAAATTCCTTCTTAAAAAGATCAGTGACTCAGGCCATCTGGGCAGATATCCAGCTGCATGGCATTGTCTTATTTCCACTCAAAAAATCATTTTCTAAGGTTAGTTTTCTCTTATGAAGCTTCCCAAATTAAATAAACAAAGCTCTGACGTAATGTGGTAGGCTTTGAACTCTGGAAGGACATTTGACTTTGACTCTACACGTAGGCTGTGAAACTTTTTGAACTAATAGAACTCTATTAGCTAGTTAGTTCTATTAGCTACTAGAACTCTCCAGGCCTTAACTATGTTTCTGTAAAATGGAGTGAAGATACTTCTCTCATATGGTTGCTTTGAGGATTAAGTGAATATATCCTTAAAGTTCCAAGTACAGAGCTTAAGTCAGATCAGGGCCTCAACAGGAATGGGTTCATTCTGTCATCACTAATGAGTCAGGCAAGAACTCCACTAGACCTAGCAAAGAGTTGTTTCACTGCTTTGGGATAGTTGCACTAAATACCTCCAGGGGTTAAACATGAAGGATTGTCCTAAAAGAGTTATACCATTACTTGATTTTATAGCTTCTGAATGAAAATAAATGAGTTCTTCCTGGTCACAAAATTTCAACTTGTCTCTGTATGAACATTAAGTCATTCTTCATAAGGATTTCCATTCACTTGGAATGTTGCTTCCTGAAGGAATGTGATTTTCTGCCTCCATTTAGGACTTGCTAAACCTACAGAATCAAGGAAGAGTAAGAGATGGGAGCGTTCTCCATTCACCCTGCTGATATAGTTATTATCACATATCTCCACCATTCTGGCTTGGCAAAGATACTAATCAAACCATGCACAGAGAAAAAAGCAAATGCAAGAAACATTTTGAAAACCCAATAAAGTTCTCATATAATATTTGTCATTCAAAAAGCAGTATGTTCTGAAGCAACTTCATCACGCATGCCCAAAACATGCTAGGCTTATATTGAGTTCATGTTGAAAATACAGATAGTAACTTAAAACTCTTTGAAAGCAGTTTTATCATTTATTCATCTTTGTATCCCTATGCTTAGCACTGTACTTGACACATAATAGTCACTCAACTTTACGGAAAAACAGACTCAAAATAAATGACTATTAAAACTTTTATTGTTGTGTTGATGCTCTCTTTTCAAGAAATAGCTCACATTATTTTCCTGAGTGTAAATGTACATCAGCCCATGTTTTCTCGCTATGATAGTTGTATTAGCATTTATGGTATAGCTGGACTTTAGTGTATTTCATCAGTACTCTGGTTAGGAAATGAAATATTCTTGTTTTAAGGGAATATTATTTTCCTTTTACTTTACAACAGTTGCTGTTATCCTTTTCAAATATTTTCCACTGAGATTAAAAAAAAATTCCAATATGTTACCACTGTTTCAATTAAGTTAGAAGTTCTGATTATATAAATTTGTTCCAGGCTAATTTGAGGTATAGTATATTCGGGGAGTACAACTGAGTTAATTATCAAAGATTTCGCTGCACAGAAACAGAACTCCACATAATCCATTTGGCAAGATGCCCTGATTAACTCAAAGACAGAAAACCTTATTTAAAATTAAGTATAGGTGCAACACCCTAAAACAGTCTATATTTTTACTATACTGCCAAGAGTAGGTTTTGTACTTTCTGTTAAGGTAGGAGATTAAGATTCTTATAAAACACACATTCTTATAAGACTCTGAAATTTACCAATCATCTGGAATTTTCCATCTATACTGCTTTATTACACAAGTATAAACTACTAATATGGTCTTCAATACCACAAAGGTATCTCTTATTCAAATGAACTGATTGCCAATTATTTTCTACAGTGTTTTCAAATCAATAAAAACACAGACATCATGAAAATTCAGAACAATGTGCCCTTGACTCACATAACTAATGTTGTGGTCAATACCAGTTCTTTAATTTGAAGGTCAACAGTTTTTTCATGCTGGTCATCAGAGGAAAATTGGTATTTTGTTATGAGTTTATCTTCTGCCTAAAGCCAATTAGCATCCCTGTTCCACCTATTAAACACCCTCATCCAAGATGCAAACAAATATTCCTTAAACTTTAAATCAAGGGTCCAATATTATCTGGAGAGATTTACAACCTACCTTGAGGACGGGGTTCACTAACCCTAGAAGAAAACCAGTAAGTACCTAATGTTCCATCGAGCAACTCCTCACCTGAACAGGTAAAGGGGATACAGAGATGACTAAGACACCAAGATGAATAAGCACTCTCTTAGAGCCTGTGCTAGGGTTCAGTGATCCTGTCTTATGTTCTATCAGTGACTATATTGAGCCAAAGTAATAGCCAAAAAAGAATATTCCAAATGGGCCACAATGTCACCTATCCTGGAATAAAGCAAAATCTGCTTCAACTGACATACACATTCAAATGTATTCTGAAGAATCATAGTGCAGAGGGGTAGTGGCTAGGATGGCTGGGGGGTGGAGAGGAAGAAAAACAGAGCTTTGGAGTTAAAAGACCGAAGTTCAAATCTCACTCTAGAAATTTACTATTCTCACGACTTGGAGTAAACTATTCACCAGTAGGATGGTATCACCATCCTTCCTGCCCGCTGGGTCTGAGTTACTGGAGGGTGCTAATAGCAATTAGTGGTGGGTCATGCTGCCAAAGTCCTGCAAAGACAGGAGGCCAGCTCAACAAAGAATTGTTGCAGCCAAGAAGGTACCAAGAGCATCTACCACTCTCAGTTTCCTCAATTATCATGATGGTGGCAAAAGTGCCAACCTTCCAGATTGTGGGTGAGGTTTAAATGAGATGCTGCAAGTAAAAGTACCGAGCCCAGGAGTAAGTGTGGTCAACTCTGGGGAAATGCTGTTCTCACTTTTCTATTTCCCTCAAGTTGCAAAAGTTACATGGAGCTCATTTTAAACAGGTTCATCATTTATGACAGAGCAGAGCAATAAACCTGGGAAATCATTATTCTTAAAGCAGAGAAAATTACAAGGAAATAACCTCCAAATTTCATATTTAGCAAATATTAGCTGTTTACGAACTTTTGCAAAAGTTCTCTGAATTCTAAATCGAGAGCCTCTCTGTCTAAAGAGATAATCCAGCTCCAACCTAACTTATTGCCTCTTTCACTCTGTCCTAAATGTTCCCCCAACAGACCAATAGGACTGCTCCATAGGACTCTGCTCAGCCTAGAAGACCCCTTTCCTATTTCTATCTTCCTGGTTAAGTTCTGAACATACTGAGAGTCCACCAATGCCTTACAGAAAAAGATAAAGCTAACTGTACCCAGGAGCCTTTTCTGCTTTCTTGTAACACCTAATGGGTCTGTTCCTTACTTGCTCATAAATTGGGCAAAATATTAACATTGCAGCAGTGACTCTCAAATGCAGATCCACAGAGTTCTTAGGTCTTCTATCAAAACTTCAGTTGCCGTTACATTTTCTTGCAATCTAAAATAATCACAAGCATTCCCTGTAATCACCCAGCTGTAAGTACTGAAAGGCAGTTTGAGTGCCCACACCTGAGCTTGAATACACACCAGTGTCGAAGCTAACAGACCATCTTTAATTGCTGAGGTTTAATGAGATCTGAACAGCAGCAAATTCTAAAACATAAATATTTTTACATCAAACAAAGCTCAAGTAACTTCTAGCACACCATAAAAGGTTGCCCTACAATTCGAGAAAACCTAAATCACAGCACCACAGAGAGTGAAATAGAGCCAAGGCATCCCACAGAGACTCTGGTACTATGTCAGTCAGCACCATCCTTGTTTTCTGAGTAGCCAAAAACTTTGCAGGATTATGTGCAAATTTGACTTATTAGTATTGTGTTTATGTTTGTGTTTAATCTTTAATTCACTCCTTAAGGTATTGTTAAGAAATTCTGTTCTTAAGGAATTTATGCCTGTTTGTATTACACATGCATAAATTCATACAAATACACTTTGGGTGTTCTGAGGAAACTTCAGAACATAAGTCAGAGACTATCATTTTGAGTACACCAAAAAACCAGAATACAGACATTAATCCTTAATGTATAAGGCCTCTGAGTTATAGGCTCTGTGACATGTTCACTGACTGAAAAGTAGCTATGAGACTTTGGTATTAACTCTTTTTTTAGCAGAAAAATGGGGATACTGATAACATAGGTTTGTCCAACTTCAAGTATAACAATTTTCCAAGTGCTTCCTTTAGAGAAAAGATCCCTTTCTCAGTTATCTGTATAACCCTATAACCACATTCTGTCTGTTGAAAGGACACCTCAGCACCTAAAATCACCAGTACAAAGAGTGAACCCTGCTTCCGTTAAACTTCTTACTGCCTCCAAAAATACTTTAATTTTTGAAATAAGATCACAGTGACAATTGTTGCAATTGTTTCCAATCTTAACACCATGGTGTTGTGTTACTAGGACAATGGGAGCTACTAAGTGTTTCCATGTTTTCCATGTTTCATTAAACTTTCAATAAAGGCTTTGTGTGTGTTTACATCCTTGAAAAGAAAGATTTAAGCTCATTTAAAACTCCAAAACATCCACACACAGGATTATCTGCTATTCTGTTCACATGTGGCAAGTTCCAAAAAACAGGAGGACCAAATTAGTGCTCATAAAAGCACAATTAACATTTCTATTGTCAAAAAGTCACAGTCTGTGCCCATCTGCAGATGATGAAAATAGAGAAGTTGTGGACAGATAAGAGACTAATTGCTACAGTGGTTAGTTCCACATAGAAAAGGAGATTAGATTTGAAAAGTGCTTAAAAAGCCAAAAATAGGGCAAGAAGGATTTCAGGACAATGCTAGAAACCTGAAGTTGGCCTGCCTTCTCCATTCTAACACTGACTCAAGTTTCCAACCTTTGCTGAATCTACTTGTAATTTCTTTTAAATACTGCTCCCATATTATCCAGTATTGTTAGTTACAGTGATGACAGGCACCACAGGCTATCTGCCCACACCAGCAGATCTGACATTCTGGTTGAGCCCTGTCAGACTTCATAACTATTTTTAACTACTGTGTAATTCTGAATTTTAAATCCTCCCCTAACAGTGGGGGCATTAATAGCTGAAACTTACCCACAGAAGTTCAGTAATTATAACAGGCCGTTTTTTTTTGTTATTTTTTGAAAGATGGGGGGTATTCTATCAACAAATGGAAATGTTTCAGAAGTAGGAAAACTGAGGGACACAACCGACTAGATTCAAATTACAAACCTGAGCACTAAAGCCAACAGTTACAGTTGTTTCCTACCCATTTTTCTTAGTAGTCCTCCACAAAGTCTTTAAAATCCCAAGTAAACATAGCTTTCTGGGGTGCCTCCCCCTAATCTCTTGGGTTACTCATTCCTCCAGTGCAGTTTCAGGAAGAAGGGAGAGTAAGCCTCTCATGGAAAGTTTAAAAGACCGAGATGCATTTCACGGACCCCTCTTCCTTCCTGCAGAAGGGATGAAAAATCTCAGGAACGGACATTTTAACGAGACAGTTTAAAGTAATCGATTTTACCGCAGGTGGAGGAAGGAGAAAAGATTACAGGGCAGGGGCACGCTTTCACTACTGAAACCCTGACAGCTCGAGTTCTGGTTTCTGGGGTCTGTCTGGGAATTTGAGGGAGATGATTCCGAGGAGATGGAAAGGAAAGGCGGCATGCTTTAAATGTCTACCCAGGGGTAAATAAAACGAGGTTTTCATATTTTAAGGTCTTGGGAACTCTGCATCACAATTCTAAAAAAAAAAAAAAATCATTTTAAGAAATGTAAACAAGATGGTCAAAACAAGCTGAGGGGGGTGGCGCTCCAAAACATTACCTTTCCCACCCCAGTGATTCTCGGGTCGCGCCCCGTTTGCCCCGCTGAGGGCTCGTCGCGGCTTGGCTCACAACTGTTTCCCATTACTGCCGGCAGGACGCCGGGGGACTCGCTTTGGCCACCGGACTAGGGGAGCAGACGCGATGTGGCAAAAAAACCGAATCACGCACGCGGACCAGGAGGTAGGCAGGAGAGCCCGGTGTAGACCCGCCCAGTGCGAGCGCGCCCCGCCGCGGGTCACCAACTTCACTCAGACTTAACAAATCAAGAAAAGCGGCACGGGAACTGGGAGGAAACTTCAGCAATGGAGGAAGGAGAACAGAAAGTGGCAAACGGCGTGCAGCGAGCCCGCGAGAGGCTGGCAGCTGGTGGCCAGACCAAAGCCCACGACCCGCGAGTCGGCACAGAGTCCCCAACGCGCCCCGCGGCTCCCACCTGGCGGCGCCCCGGCCCGGAGCGGCCGGCTGGCTAGTCCTGGGCCTCTCCTCCTCTTCCTCTTCCTTGTCCCGGGAAGGGCTTCGGGGAGCGAAGAACCGGGAGAAGCTGTGCCAAGGGGCGCCGCCCCTCCTTCGAGCGCCGGACATCTCTCCTGCAGTCGGCTGCCCGTCGAACTGTGTTCGGAGAACCGGCCAGGCGATGTCCTGCGCCCAGAGCCCGCCCGGCGCCGCGGGAGCGGGCGAGGGCAGGACGGACTCTGCGCGGGCCACTAGCACTGCTCAGTCCATCCCGGGCCGAAGAGGCGCCGAGGAGACGCGCTCCCGGCGCGCGACTCGGGCTCCGCGCGGCGGCCCCTCCTCCAGCCCCCGCCGGCCCGCCCCGTGGGAGGAGCCTGAGGTCGCGCGTAAGCCCGTGGGAGGAGCCTGAGGCCGCAGGTCCGCCCAGAACCCAGGGGCTGTCCTTGGGGTTGCAGGGTCGTGGCCTGGGGTTTGGCCTGAGACCAGGAGGTAAGAAAGCTCTGCTCAACTTCCTGGGATCGGGTAGTCTCGCTCAACTGATTCAAGTTGCAATCCATTTGACTGCGCTTAGTTTTTACTTTCTACTACTGATTTTTTTTCTCTCTTACAGTCAGTGAACAGAAAGTTTTTCCGGACTTGTGGGAGAGGTTTAAGAAAAGTTTGTGAAAATACCTGGTAAGGTGCAGAACGAGAGCACTGTGGGCCACTTTTCGGCTTACAGCTACTCTGAAAGCTGTTCCCATCAGGACTGAAAAAGATGAGGTTACCCCAAGGCTGAATCTCAGAAGTAAAGCGAAGCCATAGATGCCTGTCTAGCCTGTCAGCAACTCATTTCTTTTTGGACTCGCTTGAATGTGGAGTAACTTTTCCTAACACGGAAGTGCTTTAAATTTTTCACACCGTACTTATGTTACTACTCCGCGACACTGATCAAAAGCAAGTGTGATTTAAACTTGTAAAAGCTGAGTATATGGTAGTCGCTATACAGACTTCCTTGAACTCTAGAAACCAGAGTCCCGAAGATTTGCTTAGAATGTTTATATACTGTAGGTAGTACTGGTTTGTTTGGTTAAAAAAAATTATATGTGTACAACTTGAAAAATGTACTGGTGAAACCATCATCACAATCTATGCCATAGATCTATCCACCTCCAAAAAGTTCCTTCTGCACTTTTATGATTAGAGCTATTAACATAAGATCTACATTCCTAGCAAGATTTTAAGCAGGTAATACAGTATTTTTATGTATAAGCACTATGCCATCCAGTAAAGCTATAGGACTATTTCATGTAGCATAACTGAAATTTTATGCCTATGACTAATAAATACCTCCTTGCTCTCACCAACCCCCATCTTCTTGTAACCACCATTCCATTCCTCTTCTATGGATTTGATTATTGATTCATCGTGTAAGTGGCATCATGTAGTGTGTATACTTTTGTGTCTGGCTTATTCACACATTTGTTGGTTAGTAGGGAAAACACAAAGTCCATTCACCCCAGGTGTTTTGATTTGTTGGTTTGCATTCAAGCCATATTGCCCCTGAGAGAGTACTGAACTCAGAATTCATATGGTGTGGTGCCAGCAAGGGCACGGAGCAGGTTATCTGTGATTCAAGCATATGGGTCAAGGAGGAGTCTTGGAGCCCTCGGTGGCTTTTTCAGGCTTTTATTGCATCATTCTATCAGAGGTGACCCGGTACACAGCAAACAGGGATGCGGGGGGGGGGGGGGGGGGGGGGGGACGGAGGCTGGCAGACCTCCCCTAGCCCCTGGCGCATCTTCAATTTCTGGGCTCTCTGGTCTCCTCCCCTGCTTTTCCTCTATCTTCTCTTCTTTTCTGCTGGCGTCTGCATGATGCCAACCCTTATATGCCACTGTCTCAACCCAGGTGCGCCCACCCACACATGCCTATTTAGGCATGCGTGCAAACCGCAGGTGTCCGTGGTCAAAACCAATGGCTGGAGGGTGGAAAAGCCTGATAACTTTTCACCCTACATATGGCATAATAGTTTACTAAAAAAATTACACAAATAAATGAGATAAAAATGAAATATCCAAGGCAGTTTTGATTTCAGAGGAAGGAAAGTACCTTGGAGTAATACCCCCTACCTTGGAATAGAACCCCCACCTCCATTTTAGGGGTGCTGGCAGAGAAGGTTGCTTATAGATTGGATGTCTTAAGGCCCAGGTCATTTCAGCACCTGCTGATGGCTGTTACCATCCTTGTAACCCACAGCTGCCTTCCAGGAGCATTGCAGCCCTGACACACTGCAGCAGAGTTAGACACTCATCCTAATTTGTTCTGGCTTGAGTTAACCCATCAGAGTTAAATAAGCCCAGTTTCTTTGAAATGGGTTTAGACTATCCCTAAAAATTAACCAGCATTTTATCTTTTGCAAATCAGGAAAAAAGCTAGAATAATACGTGAAAACAAAGTTCTTAATTCTAATCTTATCATTTTAGGGGAGAATCTCCATTAAAGGGCTATTTACCAAAGCCCAGGGAATATGAAAGTAAAAAGAATATGAAGCAAAGTCTTCCCTCCAGTTAGAAGACCCAGTGAATGATTTGTCTTTCAGAGGAAGTTAAATGATTATCACGTGTCTTGGCCTTTGCGTGCCAAAAGCAGGCCCTGCACCCTAATGCCGACTCAGAAGGTGAAATGTTCAGAAGTTTTACAGTTCTTCTATCAAGAAAAAGACTTAACCAAATTAGAGGAAAATTGAATTATCTTTCAATTATATGTATAGAAAATTGTCATGAAAGGTTATTAAAAATAAGAAAAAAGCAAAAATTGTACAAAAATGAACAATGATGTAAAATATATAAAAATTATATTAAAAATAAGAAAAAAGGTATTATAAACATTGACAGCAGTTAATTGAAAAACATTTTCTTAGACTTTTGATGTTTGTAATCAGTATGATTTATTTTTATTCATCTTTGTATCTAATTTTTATTATTTTTAAAAATCACTTTTCTTTAAAGAAGAGTTCCCCAAATTGTAAAATATTTCAGATTATCTTCAAATATGGACCTGCTCCTGAGTCTCCACTATGTCAGATACATGCTCATTGTGGAGATAAAATGATAAGCAAGACCAAGTGCTGCTTTCAAGGTGCAATTCTGGTGGAAATATGAACAAAGCAGGTACAACAGGTAAAACTGTTCTACGGGCATATATACATATATTTTATACACCTTATATAGACATGTCTAGAAAATTTCAGGCTGTGATTATGTTCTTCTATTCTGCCTCCTCTGGCCACAATGACTTCCACAAAAAAAAAACAAAACTGCAATTCAATAGCTTATTTGACACACTAGAAAACTGGAAATTCCTCCCACTGTAACAGAAGTACCATCCCCAAAGCATAACGATAAGAATAGACTGAAAGTGCAGATCTCCAAAACTTTTTAAAAAGGATGTGAGTATAGTTTAGAAATGCTAAGCTTTTTATTCTGAAAAGTCCACCAATGGGATAAACTTCTATATGTATCTTAGAGCACAGTATTTACTATGTAGCAGGTGGCCCAGGAATATTAAGACAGCTGTCAACATCAAGGAAAGCACCAGTCCATGAAAAGAGAGCAGATGGATTGGGATACTTCACGAGCTGCCTCCTAGAATAATAGCAGTTCGTGGCCAAATGAGGCAATGACATGCTGCCCAGGGCAGCAAAAAGCTATTACTTGGATATAAGAGCTCAATTAGGAGATGGGGCAAGGGATATCCTCCCCTTTCCTTTGTTTGTATAGCTCAAGTTTTCATTAAAAACCACCACAGCAATAAGAAAGGGGAGGTGGAATGATGTTAGCATCTCATTCTGCTACATTCTGATTATCATGGTTTGTAACACTAGAAAATGTTTCAGTCTTGCTGCTTAGATGAGAGCAGATGGTGAAATTTTTAAGTAATTGATTATACAGAGTCTATGAGATGCATGAAATTTTATTGTATTGTTTGTCTGGTTTTTGTGTACAGGATATGGAGATTCAGATCTTTCAAACATACATCTTTTAATGCTCAAATTCAGATGTGTTAGCTTGACCCAAATGACATTTACTCTCTTCTTCCCTTGATGATACTTATAAAGAGAAATGAATTCTTTACAAAAATACTAACAATTATATGTTGTTATTGTTAATAATTATATAAAAATTGTATGTTCTCAAACAGTGCATATTTGCTTAATTTATACTATATCATTATATTTTAAAGTGTATAAATAGTATTTCTTTGGCAAACATAGATTCTAACTGGCATTCCAAAATACTTATTCATGCCAATTCAGTTTTGTCTTTTGAGTCAAATGTTATCTAAAATATAAAGTCACATGTCAGTTATTAATTCATTAATGTGGCTTCATAAGCATGACACATATGATAGCTCAGAATAATTTGTTATTATATAAGAAACTCAGTTCCTATATTGGTTTTCCAAAATATTTCAGCTGATTATGCAGGTTATTCATTTCTGATATTCATTTTTTTTAGTAATCATATTCTATAAAATACAATTTATACATTTTTGTACTGAACTGCATTAGTTTTGATTACAAATTTCATTAGGACTTCATGAAACAGAACTTGAGAGTATAAAGGTAAATGGCTGTGAATTGGTTTTCTTTTTACTTACATTGATGTTTTAGAACATACATGTTCCAGAAGACTAAGTTCTCTTACTGTGGACACATTGTTCCTGATTTGATTTGTTGGAAGTGGTTTAAAAACAAAGCAGAGGGGCAGCTGTTATTGTGAGCAAATGTTTTGATTAGAGAAAGAAAGCAGCTGGAAAAGATACAAGCTGTCATATAAAATGAACCACAGCTTTCACATGGGGATTTTACCTAATCTAAAATTGAGATTAGCATCATTTCTCTTATATGAGTTTTCTTTGCATAGGATTGAATGGGAGTCTATCCATTTTTGCTGTAATCTGGGATGATGAAGTACTGAATATAGTACTGAATATAAACTTGGCACTTATCAATGTCTCTGATGAAATAATAGTACATCAACTCCCAGAAAATTTCATTTTAAAATATTGCTAAGCATAATAATTTAACATATAATAACAATCCCATAAATCATAAACCAAGTACTTTAGTGAATATGATTTTTATTTTTTAGAAAGGTGCCAAGAATATTTCTCAATGATCCCACTTTCATTTTGAAAGATTTGTAAAAATTCATCAAACTATATTTTAAGTGATTTTTAAAATGATGAGCAAAAGTATCCTATGTAAAGTATTTCTATCATGTCTATCATAACAATAGAATGCATACTTCAACTCTCCAGTCAATTTTCAAAAAAAAAAGGGGTGTAAAACAGAAATCAAGAACTTAGGTTTCTTTCCTAGATTTTTCCTTTACTACACCCTTAGGTAAAATAGAAGACAAGAAGTTAGGTTTCTTTTCCAAATCTGTCCTTTACTACACCCACATTTTTCTATTTGATGAATGAGGCTAAGGATCTATAAATGTTTTGTTTTTTGTTTTTGATTTTTGCATACTACCAACATAATAAGACAACAAGCACTATTTAATAGATTTAAGACACATTTTCATAATTATTCTCACTTTGAAAATTACTGGAAAGGATATTCATTATTTGACTAACAAGACATTAGTTCTTACCCTATACCCTTTTATGATCAGTGTTGATTAGATACTTCAGAAGCACTATGTAAAACAAATTAAATTTGTCATAAGCCTCCATAGGAATATTTTGACTTAAATATCAAAGTAAAACAACAGTTCTCATAATTGATTACATGTTAACAACCATTCTTAAATTTCATTCATTTCTATATTCTATTTTATTTTTCTTTCAAGTCCTCAAATAGGCACCTTCACTTTTCAGTTATATCCAAAAGGGCAGGTACAGTATACAAAGGGAGAGACGTGTAAGGGACACTTGGACAGACACAAGCGGGCAGAAAGAGCTGTCCTTGAGAGGGACAGGTTTGCTGGAAGACAGGCCTGTGTGGGCACAAGTGGGCAGCTCTGGAAGGAGTGCTGCCTCTGCTGCACAGACACCTGCATACAGACAGGCGGGCAGGAGGGCTGCTCCAGAGAAGGGCTTTTAGGACGCTCAATTTCTATTATAAGTCATTGCTTCACTTCTCATACAGGTCAATCTATTGACACAGTACTCTGAATTATCAATTCTAGATGACAATTAAATGAACAGATTGTTTTAATAAAACCTCACAGTTGTTATTAATTTTAAGTAACTAAAAAAATGATTACCCCACTTGCATCTGACTCCAAAGGAACTCCACTTCACATGATCAATCATTTACATCATCAAATGAAGTAGCTGGCTACCCTACAGTATAGAATCTGACTCTGAAAGTATCAACTACATGCAGCCGGAGGGGAACGGAAATGAATTTAAGTTCTGCTATTTTCATTACAATTGTTCTGACCTCTTAAGGAATTTCTCTAGACATACTGGGGTTTATATAGCTTAAATAAACAATCTAGTTTTCTAAAAATGTATCTTTAAATAAAACTTAACAAGTAGGTATGGGTAAAATTATCCTTAGTACATAAAGAAGTACTCAAAGAAAACAAAACTTTTTTGAACCTATTTGCCAAAAAAAAGCTATTAAACAGTCTCCATTTAAGAAGACAAAACAAAACAAAATAAAAACAAGAAAATGGAAAATTCCGAAGTAAAGATTTGGAAGGACTTTGAAGATCACTGAATAGGACCATTCTCCTAAAATCACTCCTCTAGTGTTAGCCTCTTCAAATCTGATTAGGAAAGCCAGAGGGATGAGTATGTATTTTTAAATATATCCCATCTACAAGGGTATTTCAGAGCTATTCCCCCATTTTATAAACACTAAATATTTCCTGGTCATATGTTCGGTATATGGAATACATACTGTGATCTACTCTCAAGAAGCTCAGTCTCAGAGAAGGAAACAGGACTAAGCCACAGCTACCACAAGACAGTAGTATTGTAACTATGAACAGTGGGCAATATGTACATAGAAAAAGGAAGAAGAAAGTGCCTAAATGTATCACTTGGGCAGACTGCACTTGGCTCAACCACAGGGGCAAGCATCAGAAAGTTTTGAAACCAGACCCTGTTAAAAACACCTAGAGCAACTGGTTGATATTTGGAATAGCACACTAGTCATACAGTGCTATCAATAGGAGCACACACAACACTGGGCCAATAATAGATACATAATTAATATCCATTTGTTGTCTGATCTGGTGAGGAATATTTCAGTAAATAGCTGCTACTACACTGTGAATCACCAAATACTATGTGTAATACAAGGATATTCAAGAGCTTCGGTATGTTGACATGAAACTACCTTTAAGTGAACTCTATGCTACATTCTTGAAAATAATTGCATAATGAAAAAGTCAATGACAATGACAAGGTATGAGAAATATGCCAGTAGAGAAGCTGCTGCAGTCATCCTTATGTGACCTAGATAATCTCAGTTTACAACATCTAATTACTGATGGAGGCAGGTTAGACAAGTAAGTCAGGCTGAAGAAGTCTTAACTAGTAACCAAATATCTAATTTAGGACAAAAATCAAGTATATAAAAGAAGCAAACACATTCACATCTGTTTGGCATTCTTATACAAATTGCCTTTTTCACAACTTTTAATTTGAATTTACTTTAAACATTATCAGGTAGATATTATTACTGTGAAGTCCAAAAAGGCACCTGGTCCTTCTTTATGATTAATGATTAATGTGTTCTTGTGCCTAAAAACTGTAAGTAGTACTATATTATCTAATGGTATATCTACAAATATAAATACTGTAATTCATGTAGTAAATATATCACATTTCCTGTACTGGTTGCAATTATCAACATACTCAAGCAGTTGCTTTTTAAACTAACGATACAATTCATACTTTTTTGTAAATGAATTATCTAGTATATTCTATTCTACTTCTGCCATTTGCTCTATATTTCTATTACATTTAAAATATCCTTATCAAAGGTCAATGTTGTTTTGAAATTATTTGACGCTTACTAAAGTATATAAAGAACCTCCTATTTCTTGAGCCTTTCAAAAGTATGCTGTCAAAATGATGGCACCACCCTTAAGTACTTTGATTAACTCTTACAAATATGACCATTCTCCTAAAATCCTAAATAACAATAGTGCAACCCTTAAAGAACTCATAAAACTCATAAAAAAAAAAAACGTAATCAAAAAGTGGATAAGAGAATTAAACATACAATTCTCCCATGAAGACAAATAGATGGCCAACAGGTATGTAAAACAGCCTCATCATCATTTACCAACAGGGAAAAGCAAATCAAAACCATGAGATATCATCTCACACCTGTTAGAAGACCATATATATCAAAAATATTACAAAGAACAGGGTTTGTGAGGATGTGGAGAGAAAGGAATCCTCACACACTGTTGAGGAGAATTTAAAATCAGGTCTAATGGAAAATAGTATGGAGGTTTCTCAAAATATTAAAAGCAGATACACCATATGATCCAGCAATTCCACTTTAGGATAACAGAACAGAAAAGCACTAATTCAAAGGCATGTACACAATCCTACGTTGAGAGTGGCACTATTTACAGTAGCCAAGTTATAGAAACAACCTAAGTGCTCACTGACAGATGAGTGGATAAATGTGTGATATACACATGCTGAAGTTCTACCTATCTACAAAAAAAGATGAAATCTTACCATTTGTGACAATTAGGATAGAAATGAAAGGGATTATGTTAAGTAAAGTCAGTCAGAAAGAGAAAGACAAATGTCAGAAGACTTCATATATGGACTATAAACAAAACAAATGAACAGACAAGATTAAGGTAAAACAAAAGCTAGTAACTGTAGCTAGCTTTTGACTGTAGAACTGAGGCTACCAGAGCAGTAGGGAAGCAAAGGATGGAAGGGGACCAATGGCCAATGGCCTACAGGATTCTAGGTGCTTTGATGGTGGGTGTGGTATGATGGTGGTTGTGCATCTGAAGAGGTGCCATCATCGACTTCCAAGTCATATACATATAATATTATCTCAAAAAATAATACAATTTAAAAAATTGCATTTGTTTTGGGGTTACAAAACCCATCCTTCATTTATACTGTCCACTCAAATGAATATTGTATCACTATATATAAAATGTAGTTTGCAACTGTTTAGTGTTTTATGATCCCCTATCAGTTATATATTACTATTGCCATGTCATCATAATACATCTACATATATTATAAACCTCGTAAGAAATGCTGTTTTTAATTTGAAGATTCACGTGTACTTTGAGTATATTAAAGAAAAAAGTCTCATATATTCATGCAAATAAAGGTAAAATATTTACCTTTTCACTGGTTGTTCTTGCTTCCTGAAAACTAATTTCCTTTTGGTAATGTTGCCTGTCTGAAAAATATCTTTTATAGTGCTGCAGATAGAAAATTTTCTTAGCTATTTTAGAATTCTGGATAAACATTTTTTTAATCTTCAACATTTTAAAGACAATGCACTAGTGTCTTAATGCATAGTTTCTGATAAGAAGTCCACCCTAGTTTGTATCACTTACTCGTATATGTTTGATTTTTTAGATGTTGTCTTTGTCTTTTAAAAATTTACTATTACATACTGGGGGGTAAAGTGGGCATGGAAACTTATTCACACCTATAAGCAATTCTCATACAACAGCATGGTATATGAAAATTCCATTAAATTATGACACTATCTACAGTGAGAAAGCACCAGATTCCACAGGTTATGGGCTAAGTCTCCTAAGGCTATGCTCCATTTCAGAGTTAGTTGCAAGCCCAAGCTGTCAACTGGGCTGCTAGTCACCCAGCTACAGACTGGGATTTCCCATGACCCCTTCCTTAGATTTTAGGTGCCAGACGAAAGTCCAGGTTGTTATCTATACTTCTAACAGATTGACTCTAAGTCAGATATTCCCAGAGCTCCTCTCCTCAGGTTGGATTTTCTAGAATTCTATATAGAATTAACAAAACCTGTTACTTACTAGATAACTGATTTATTTCAAAGAATGTAACGTAGGAATAGTTATATTTAATAAATGCATAGGGCAAGGTACTTGGAATAGCATAGGGCTTCCATTCCCTCTCTAAGTGCACCATTCTAACATCATCACCAGTCTGCCAACCTGGAAGATATTGAAGCTTATCCTTCAGGGTTTTTAAGGATGATTCATTACTTAGACAAGGTTTATTAACTTGTTGGCCTTGGAATGGATTCAACTTTCATTTCCTCTACTTCCCCTTTTAGGAAGTCTCAGGACTGGACGGGAAGTTTCAACCTCTATTCATATTGGTTCCCTGGCAACTGGATAAAACACTACTAGAGAACCATCTACTTATTGAAGGCTACACAGAATTCGAAGTATACTGAAATTATGATTTTTCTGAAAGTTGATCCAGATTAGAATTTTATCCATGGCATCACTGCCCCTCCCAATATATATTATTCTCTGTAAGAATGAAAAGAATTTGGATTCCCTTTTATAATTACAATTTACCTTTTTTTAGGACCTCCCAGGTGGTACAAGGGTTAAAGACACAGCATTATCAAGCAATTGCCAGCCACTGTGATCTCACCTTCCCCCCTCCCCCCACACTTCTGGCCCACACCCAAGTTCTTATATGCATAAATAAATAAATCTTTTAAAAAAACCAAATTTACCTTTTTTAGTCATACTACTAAATTATTTTTTTTTCTGAATGCAGCTTGACTACATTACTGTCTTAATAGATGCATTTATATTTATTTTGGCTTTTTGAAAAACAATTTGAAGTTCAGCGAAAGAAAATAAGGTTAAGAAAGTGAGTTAATTAATCTCAAACTTTTCTTTTTTAAAATAAGGTATTTTTAGCATTATTTTTCATTCTGTTATGAAGTGACCTTAAGATGTAGATGAACACTTTCTCAGTATACTTCTAGGAAGTAGAATATATGATAATTTCTTAAATAACTCTAAGTAAAATAAAGCTGTGATTAAGTTAGAGGACTAAATAATTCTTAAGCATAAATAAGATTTTCTTTGGGGTGCTAGTAATTCTACTGTTACAGTAAAAAAATAACTGTATCCTTCTTAACGTAGTTGCTGCTTGAAAGCTATTCTGGTTTGTGCAAACCCTGTTCATAGGAAGATAGAAGCTACCCACTTAATATGGAAGTGGAAGCCTCAGGCTCATCCTTACCTTTTTAAAGAAAGAAGTACATATTTAGCTCTTCTGCCCACCTTTTTGAGATTTCTCAAAATATTAAAAACAGATATACCAGATGATCCAGTAATTCTACTCCTTGGCATTTACCCAAAGTATGCAAAAACACTAATTTGAAGGGATATATTCACTCCTGTGTTTACTGTACCACTATTTACAGTATCCAAATTATGGAAACAACCTAAATGCCCAATGACAGATAACTGGACTAAGAAGATGTGGTGCAGACATGGTGGAATCCTATTCAGCTATAAAAAAGATGAACTCCTGCTATCTGTAATGACGTGGATGGAAGATGAGGGGATAATGCTAAGTGAAATAAGCCAGAGGAAGAAAGAACCTGGATGATTCCATTCATATGTGGAATACAGCAAAAGAAAACAAAGGAACTGACAGAACTAAACCAAAACAAAGTCTAGAAATTACTGCAGAATTGAGACCACTAGAGGGGTAGATGGGGTTGGGACAAAGTGTGTATATAACATACAATGAAGAGAAACAGGTGCTCTGATATGGTGGGCAATGATACATATCTGAGGAGGTGTGTACCTATTCCTTAGAATCATAAACAGTTATGTAAATATACTGATGTAAACCAATTATTACCTCAAATAAGTGAATTAATTAAAAAAAGAATGTGGGCCTCCCTGGTGGCGCAGTGGGTTAAGCAACGCACTATGAAGCAAACCCCAGCCACTGCAGCACGAGTTCGATCCCTGCTGCCAGCCAGGGAGGAGACCCACATGGCACGGCAGATCTCTCCTGCTGTGCCTGCTGCTCCCCTCAGCAGTGTACTTCTGTTGATCTGCCTGTTCTGCTCCCCGCTCTCTGTGGTGAATCTTCTCACCCCCCACACCTCTGGCCTGTACCCCAGTGCTTGTATGCATAAATAAATAAAGAAAGAAAGAATGAGTTTTTTTCTTATTCAATTATTATTTTTAGAGTATATAAAAATAAAGAACTGTGCTAGAATTTAATAGCGGTGATTACAAAGCATTATAAGACAATCTGTACTCTAGGTTATTTGACAGAGCAGCTGAACATGCATGCTTCTATGTCCATTGTAACTCAGTATACAGCAGTGTGGAAAATACTTTATATAGACTTTAACAGTTTACTATACTCACTTATTATTATATCACTTGATTCTCACAACAGCCTTTTTGAGTTTCTTAAAATTTATACCCATTTCCACATAGAAAAGTTCTATAATTAGCAATGAGTATTTCTGCTTCTTATATCTGAAGATCTATTTTCTGAACACAGCTGAACAATTACTGTCTTACTAGATGCCTATATACTTAATAGATGCAAAATACTGCCTCTTGCCTTTATAAAGCAATATTGATATTTAATAAACAAACATCATTATGAACGGAAAAATTATTTTCTGTGTTAAATATATTTCATATTAGAAATGAAAAATTTTAAGACTGATAAGATGAAATGCTGATATAAGCTCTTGAAAGTCTTTCATTGCTAAAATATCTTGTCTTGGCATGAATAATTTTAATTATTCACAGTATGGAGGTTAAAATAAGTGAATCTAAAAGATAAGTAAATCTAAACCTTGTGAATCTAAAAACTAAACTCTCAAGTATTTAAGACACTAATAATCCAGCACCTGAAAATACACTAACAACTCTATCAAAGAGACAATAAAATTCCCAGAAATGGTAAGAAATGATACATCTAAGAATTACAAGTGGAAACAAAAATAAACAAAATAAAAACTGTCAAGCATAGTAAGAATAAGTATTTTCCAAGTTGCAAGATACATAAGAAAATATAATGTCAAATTGTTCTACTCCGTTTTAGAATAATCTTTAGCTTTTTGCAACACTATGTAGAGGAATATGGATTCAGGAGTCAGATTGGCAGTGTGCTGACCACTGGTCTAGATAAGAGATGACAATAGCAACTACCTCACAGGGTTTTCAACAAGGATTAAATGAATACATCCAAAGTGCACAGATAGCACCTGGCACACAGAAAAAGCTATAAAATGTTTATTATTACTACTATATTTCTACGAAATTTTATTTTCACAATAGCTACTATTCCTGGATGACTTCTAGCATTATTCAGTAACTGAGAATTTGGTTTACTCTAAATTTCCAGAAAAAAGTTTAACACTGTACATTGATGAAGCCCCTACATGTAGCATTTCAATCAACTGATCATAAGGAAGAGTTAGCAATGGCCCTGAGGTGGTTCCCATAGGCCCCAACAGGAACATCCTTAATGGAAAGATGTAATAACTAAATTACTTGAGACATTCAATTAAACAGCTATTACTCAATTATGAGGGTATTTCTCTCCAGCTATAGAATTAGAAAAACCTGTTTTAACTTCCATTTAAGTGAATGTCTAATACTGATGTTATTTTATTAAATTAAAAGAAAATCAGAAAGCAGCAAACATATTAAGTCAGTGAAGATGTTATAGTATTTTAATGTACCAGTTATAAGGATATATTTTCCTTAAGTATTTAAAAAGTAACTGCACATATTTATGGAAATCATAACATGGTATACCAAAATTTAAAAAAATATTAAGCAATCGGGAGACAATTCATAATTTTAATCAGACAACCCATGAAAGGAAAACAAAATTAGAAAACTTAGCTCTTTTGTGGCTGAAGAGGGCCACACATAAATGTTAAAATTCAGAACCTATGATGGGATAGGTTTGAATATTTTATGAGGTATTATACTGAAATATAGAGCTTAATGAATTAAACTTTGTAACCTAGTGATATCTAAATGTGAAAAAATACTGCCAGAGCTCTCATGCAGTGAATTTTAATTGCATAATATGCTAAATACAAATGTAGTAACTTCAGCTTAAACACACTTATATGGGATTCTACGATTGTAGTTGCCCCAAAAAAACTCTACATATGCCTTATGTGATATTGTAGAGTAGGAAAGGATGTTTACAGATTATAAATTAGATTTGTAGATCATGGAAATAAAACTTCTTTGTCTTCTAAATCTTTACATAGATGTGCATTACCATAGTTGGTGGGATACTAATTAACACTACAAAAATGAATAAATATATATATATAATTTTAAAAAAAATATTAAAAAAATTTTAGCTATTCTTATAGCAGACACCTTTACATTTCTAGTATCTATAAGATGCTTTCCTTGTGAACCATCCATTTTAAAGATTGGTTCTGAATCTCAATACCACCATTTACTAATTTTGTTACATTTAGCAAATAACATTTTTTAAAATTTATTTTTATTTATTTATGATATAAGAACTGGGGTATAGGCCACGGGTGTAGAGGAGTGAGAGAATTCACCAGAGACAGAGTAGGGAGCAGAACAGAAAGATCTATGAAACACTCTGCCGAGGGGAGCACAGTAAGTGAAACAGGAGAGGTCTGCTGAACCATGTGGGTTATCTCCCTGGCCTGGGCCTGAACTCATGCCACAGTAGCTGGCAATAGCTTGATAATGCTGAGACTTTAATCCCTGCACCACCAGGGAGGTCCAGCAAATAAGTTTTTTAGGTCTCACTTTCCTTTTCTATAAAAGCATCTAGTACATTATGAGGATTAAATAAAGCAAAAATACTACATGTGTTATAGTTTGCTCATAATAGTGTGATCATAGTGATAATGACTGTTATTCTTACCTTATAGTAGATGAGGGATTTGAATTCACTTAAACACCCCCTTTCTTCATCCTCCTAAAATAGTTATAGCATATCAGTTTTTTGTTAATTTAGTGTTTTCATCATCATGTTCTTTTTATATTTAAAGTGACTCTAGATTAAAAAGAATCTCAGTCTGTATCCACATCAAAACAATTTATGAGAGACTGCCACGCTAGTTAAAATGCTGGACCACTAGAATATTTTAGATAACTTTCAATTTCACAAATTCCAAAACACAATTTTTGGACTCTGGATTACAAAATTTTTACTGCAGTTTTAAAATAATTTAATTCAAATCTCTGTGAAATATACTACTGATGCAGATACTATAATACATTTTTATTCTTTACCTTTTTGTCTTTTGTTTTCACTATTTTCACACATAAAATGTTTAAGATGTATACATAAGTTTTGCATTCTATGCAGTGTTTTTCAAGATTGACATCACTGCTTGATGCAGTTTTCCAGTGATTAATTTAAAATGAAAGCTTCTATTTACAGTTTACAATTTTAAGTGGTCTTTAATTAAGTTGTGAGAAGTAATACAAGTTGCACAGAGTAGATGCTTGAGCTGTCTGAAATTCTAAACATTTATGTAGTAATTTTATGCTTAGGAAAAATGACTTAACAAGTTACAACCTATTTTAATAGAGTACTATAGTAAACTGGAGACACTTTAAAGGCAGAAACAAGAAGTCAATTATATAACAAAGCATCACAAACTAACTTTTATAACTCAATCTGTAAATGCAATATCTTCATTCAACTGATGAGTAAAATTAGATAATATATATATGCCAAGATTTTGATATCCTTTTTTATTAAATTTTAAGTTATGTAATAGGGATAAGAATATGTTTTATTTACTTAGGATTACCATTGCCTAGATCAATGTTAGACTGGTATATACGTAGAAATGTTCAATACATATTCATTGGATAAATATTTTCAGCTTAACTAGGTTTCAGATAATTTACAAATGCCTGACAGTAAAACACCAAATATTATATTAACATAGCATTATTCTTTTCAGCATTAACAAAGCACACTATTTACTATATTACATTTTGTTTTATTGATGGTGACAAAAAGTAAAAATTTAATATATATATTAATTACCATGGTCCTTTATAAATATTTAAAGCTTTGTCACAAGCATAATCATACTGCAAAGTCATACCATAAACTAAAATTTTAGAAGACAATTTAAAAAATAAAATGCATTAAAGATATCATAAATATCATATATCATGATGAGATACTGAGATGGCTTACAACTCTGGCTTCTAAATATTCTAAATTACAATAAAGTATAGACTTTTACCAACACATCAGTAATTTTGGTGATCCCTTCTGAGGATTTAGTTTGGTCAGATTAGCATACCTGAAGTTCTATGTTTTTAAAGAGCACATTCAGAGACCGTAAATGTAAGCAGAAGATTATAAAGTACTCTTAGATGTACATCTTCTAAAAAATATAAAATATTCACTTTGCCTTAAATATATTCTTTGAATGGAAAATTGATGAGGTTTCCAAATATTATCTTTTCACGTCTTCACAGCCTGGATCTGATCTGATAACAAAAAGCAAACAAAAATTGTAAATTTCTTAAAGGCAAAAGACATTTTCTAAAGCAGTCTAACACAAGTCTGAGAACATGATGGAAATCTATGCATTCACCTTTTTATTTAAAAGCACAATTCATTTTATAGTTTTTATTTTGTTAAAGTTGTATATGCACAATTAGAGTCAACTACTATCTTCTACTGTTTGTATGAAAACCAAGTCTTTTCTTGTGTCATCTCTTCTTACTCTTTTTATAGGCAACTTCCTTTTAGGTGATTACCACTTATATCTAAATAATATACTTTTAATATTATATTAGTTCCTTCAGTGCAACATAAGGCTGTAGCTCCCATGCACTCCTCCATTGATACCCTGCAACCTTCATAATGCCTACAATACTTACAATCTCCTAACATAGTAATGGAGTAATTATCAATATGTTGATTATATAAATGCTATTCATGACTGAGACAGCTGATAAATCCTGGCTGCTCTTCTTTCCCTCTACTATATATTTTTTCCCACCTGAAGTCAGTAATTATTGTTATCTTGAATTCTACCTGTATGCTTAGTTTTTTTTTTTTTCAGTACACTATTTCCACTGTTTACGCCTTTATGAAATATATTATGTAGTTTGTCAATTTCACACTCTTGAAGTATTTTCTCCTAGAATCTCCCAAAACTCTAACTTGTTCTCTACACTTACAGCTATTTTCTTATGAGAGCTTTCATTATTTTTCTAGAATCTTCATTATCATCCTAGAGGTTCCGTTCCCCTTTCTTGTGGTTGTTTTCCTGTTTTATGATCCTTTATTTTCCTCTTCTTGTTTTTGTGGAGTATACCTCTCAGTGTCTACTACCTCAGTAAAAGCTATAGAAAGTGAATTCTTGAGACCACATGGCTACAGATGTCTTACTTCTACAGTGTTAGTACAAGGATCACTGAGAATGATTATTTTTCTTCTCAACTTTCCCAGGCATCACCTAATTATTTTATAGCTTCCAAATGCTGCTGTTAAGAAGTCTGATGTTATTATTTCCTTATCCTTTACGTGAAACCTCTTTTCTTCTCAGGAAGCTTATAGAATCTTCCATTATTTTCAGGGTTAAATTTTAATAATGATGTGCACTGATGTGGGAGAACTTTCATCCACTACACTGGGGTCTCAAGAAAATTTTAAACTAAAAATCCACCATGCAGTTCTGGAAAACACTCTTTGATAATGTATTTAATGTTTCACTCCCCTCTATTTTCACTGTTACCACTTTCTGAAATTCCTAATATTTGGATATTACTCTCCTAAACATGAACACTTACATATATTTTCTGTCCAATTTTTATTCGTCTTTGTCCTTTTATGGAGAGACTATGTTTGTTTATTTTCTTTCAATTCAGTTTTCCACTTCTCCTATTTTAATTTTTTAAGAACATTTTGTTTGTTGTTCTTTTTCAAGTAGTATCTTATTCATGGCTTGAGTATAATTCCTTTTTTTTTGTTCTCTTTGAAGATGCTCTAACAGTTTTCTGAAATGTTCTTTATAAAAATTCTATTTCTACTAACTTGCTTTTTTCTTTGTTCATGTTCTATAATTTATAATGTCCTGGTCCTCAAATGCCTAGTGATCCTCTGACATCTGCTCATATATATGAGGGAAAACAGTAAAACTGATTGGACTTTGGAAATATTTATGAGGCTTGTTAAATGTGATCTTCATTCTAGTACATTTGGCTAAGTCATTTCCTTGGGAATTTCTAATATTAATACTAGGTTGGTCAGATACGTCAATGATGAGTGTCCTCACCTCCAGCTTATGTACTGCCATTTTTTTTTTTTTTGGAGGGGGGAGAAGAAGACAGAAGTATGTTATAAATAAAAACTTTAAGCTATTCCTCATTTTCAGTTCAGTGGCACCACACATAGTTTTGCTTTTGTTCTCCAGTCCAAAGATACTTTGTTCAACCCTCTGCAGAGACTGAACCTGCAATTATCTACTGGGGTAAGGCTGTACTGGGTTGTCCCTTTTCAGACCCACCTTCATCCTTATTTCCAATCAATTGCTGAGCCACTGAGGATCTACAATGTAAAATAGCATGTTTTCCAGCTTTTCTCAGTTCTGGTTTAGGATTCAGCTTTCTCAGATCCATTAAGTGATTGATCATTTATCAGATGTTCATCTTCTTAAAATATGGTTGGTATTTTTTCCCCTCCTATTCTTTTTGCCCTTCTGGATTAATGTTTTAAACAAAAGTCTTTTTACTGTTAGTACTATGTGAGGAATGAAACTGTGTGTTTAACCCTCTATGTTTCATTGGAATACCCATAAACATAGTTCATAAATGCCAGGTTTATTAAAATATGCAAGCATTATTACTTTTTTTGTATAAAGTTGTAAAATGAATGTTTTGTTAGTCATATGTGATCATTTATTTTTATAAGAATTCATTTGAAAGTTTCAGAGCTAGAAAACAATTTATACCTCTGTAATGGTTTTTGAATATTCTCTGGTTGTTTAAAAAATACTTCACAGTCAACTTAGGGGTTCAGGTCTTTGGGATGTTTTATATATACATACGTATAGATAGATAAGTGGTTATGGAGAATACAAAAGTAAATGGAATGATGGCACAAAATGTATCATTTAATCTTTTGCACACAATTGTTCAAACTTGGACTTTAAAATAAAGAGTAAATTGATTCAAAATGAACTAGAGGCCTTCCTGTTTCCTATGCTAGGTAATATAAGAATTCTAGAAGGAAAATGAAGAGATATAGTTCAAAACTTTCACAGTTACACTTATGGAAAACCCTTTGGCTAATAAAGTTTACAGCAGATTTACACTAGACTCCTATATTTACTGCTATTTATTTTGCAAAATAGATTCTGACTGCTTTTGAAATCCAGAGTCAGGGTCAACAAATTATAAACTATTTTCTATTACCTGGGAAATACAAACAAAATTGCTCATTCAGAAGCAAACAGGTTAGCTTTCTAATGATGTACTAAATTTACTCCTCTATTAGATATAACAGTTAGATAAAAGGGTAAATTTAACATGTATTGCATTTTTTCTTATGCTAGATCCCTTAAAAATACAGAATTTCATTTAATATATACAGTGCAATAATTATGGAAACTATTTAATATTATATGAAAAGTGATCACAAAATAAGAGATTGTAGCTAATAATTAATTAGTGAGATAAATCTGTTAGACTTAAAATTTCAACTGTTTTTACTATTATTCCATGCTGTCCATATGGATAAAATGGGGATACCCCTACTTATTTGTAGACATTTTTGTAAAGGTCAACAAGATAATAGGGCAATACACACTGACAAAAATATTTCCAATAAAATTTCCTCTTTAAAAAAAATTGGGAGGTAAGAGGAGAAAGACAATAGGTAGCAAGAACTGCTGGCAAGTGGCACTTTGATGTTGGTTCATTACTGACACCTAGTGGCCTCATTCTTACAGACAAAATAAAGCTTAACAAAATTAAAAAAGGAAAGAGAGCTATAATATAAATGCCAGATGAGGAACAAAAACAGACATACAGACTAATGGAGTAAAACTGAGCCCAAAAATAAACTCACACTTAGTTGGATGGTTAATCTACAACAAAAGAGCCAAAATATATATACTAGAGAAAGAAAAGTCTTTAATAAATGGTGTTGGAAAAACTAGACTGTCACATGAAAGCCAGACTATTCTCTCACACCATATACAAACATTATCTCAAGATGGCTTAAACTTGGACCTAAGACTGTAAACCACTGAAAACAGGTAAAACACTGCACAGTGTCGAACAAAGTGGGGGAGGAGATAAATGACTATGGATGCTTGGTGGGAGGTTGTGGTGTGGTAACATACACCTGAAGGGTATGATCTTATACCTTTAAATCATAAAATGTTGTAAATCATCCTGAAAAGAAAAGCCAAATGACTATCAACCTATTTTTAGTAAGTACCATGCTTTAGATGACTTTATCATAAGCTATACTAGTTTTCATCCACACTTTATATTAGTTTTCATCCATACTGAAAATTAGGTATACTAGTTTTCATCCATTAGCAATGGTAAATACTTGGAAAATGAGAAATCAGGACTAAAAATATTATTCTGTCATCTCCTTAGGAATATTCCTCTGGAAGATATCTGTTTTATGTGGGAACCAGTCCCACATAAACTTTGACCACTTTTTTAGCAGTCTAATAAACCTTTGTTCATATAGCCTGTGTGACAGTAAACAGTTTACACTTTGATGATCCTAAATATCTCTCTGGAGTTGAAAAGAGGTCAAAGCTTACTTTGCAAAGAGTTAATAGTAAAAACATGAGGCTTTGACTTATTAGTCAGAGGTTTTCATATGCAAATCTAAGTATAAAAGATGTTCTGAACTATTGTATTCTTCATTTTGCTCTAGAACTCTGAAATCTATCTCAGCATAAACAAAAAGGTATCTAGTTCAATTTCTGCTAATTTAACCTTTCATTTAAGTTCAAAATTAAAAATTTGCAGTAAAATATTGGCATATTCACAGAAAAACCCTACTAGTCCTTCTGAGCACCATTTCTCCATAGAATTTCTCAAGTTGCATTAAACTGTAAAATACTACTAGAGTGTTCTTGCAATTTGATGGTAAATGCCATCACTTGCTCAGGAGCAAGTATAAACTACATAAATACAAAAGAGAAAGAAATACAATAATCCTTGCAGTTAAATGAAATACTCTATTAGATGCAAGTTTAGTTCTGTAAACCAAAGAAATATTGTGCCTCTGTGTATGTAGCAAGTAAGCTATTCTCAGATCCACCATGATGTACTCTATTGCTTATGTAGGTTTCAATATGCAGAGTAGAAAAAAGAAACCCTACAAATTTGACATTAAAAGGTTAGCATAGAAGAAAATAGAATTTATAGGGTCTCCCTGGTGGCCTAAGGGTTAGCCTTAGAGCTATCACCACTATGGCCTAAATTCAAGCTCTGCCTAGGGAGCTAACCCACATATGGTGCAGCAGACAACTCCTGTCTCACCCACTGCTCCTTTTATCAGTGTATTTCATTAAATCCACCTCTTCTGCTCCCCACTCTGTTTCTGGTGAATCCTTTCACCCCCAGCACCTCTGGCCTACATCCTAGTTTTTCCACACAAAATAAAATAAAATATAACCATAAGGATATGACTAGAATTTATCTTATTATTCACCCTTATACTGGGCAGAGAGGTTTCTAGTAGGAACAATCCTCAGCTGTCTGGCTTACATATGGAATTTTTTTGCCTGAACTCTTCAGGATCTTGTAATAAGAAGAACCTCATTTCATTCATATGTATTGCTTTTGTGGGGCACTGTGCTTTAAGTCATCCTGGGGTTTAGTAGAAAGTGCAACATTAAGAAAAATGATATATTTCATTTAATTCTGATATAGTAGACTGTATCAAACTATGATAGCTATTCTGATGACTAACAAATAGAATTGCAAATATACAGAACATCAATAAAATATCAGTATTTATAACAATAAATGAGTGTTGAAAGTTGTGTAAACATACAATATGTATTAATGAAGCTATATATGGCATACATCATGAATCTTCAACAGATACACTGTTCATATTTATATTTAGTTATTTTAGTTTAGCATGGCCTAACATTGACCTCAAACTTCAAATGTGAAATAAAATTCTATTACTAGAGCTGACATAAAATATTCGTTGACATAAAATATTTTTAGAGTTGTAAATGTATACTGATTGTACATAAGCAAATACTTTATTTAAATAAATCTTTCAGAAAAATGTAATAGCAGTAATGGAGCATTAGATACTTACTGTATTGTTTTTTCTGAGAGCAGAAATAAATGGAAACAAAGAAAAAAAGGCAATGATATAATAAAAATTGAAAAATAAAAATGTGAAAGGAAAGGAAATGAAGGCTGAAGATGCATTTTGTGATGTACCTTGAAGCCAGTCTACTCCTTCTTGCAATCCTTCTCCTTTTAAGGCATCACTAGCACTGAAATAAAATTGAAAGAACATTCATTTCATTATATTACAGAACTATAAGAAAATTTTGTCATACGGAAATTTAATATATTTTGGTGATAATATATTTTAAGCAAAACTGGTTAACCACTGAAATTGAATATAAATAGGAAAAAATTTTTGAGTGTTCAGGAGCAAGTCATGAGAAAATGATTCATAATTTGAACAGACATTGGAAAAGTATAAATCTACATGTTATTATCAAGAAAATTATGCAACCTGACATTAACAAAACATATATGTTGAGTTATTTTTCTAATGGTAAGAAACTATAAAGCCCATTCTACTTTTGCCCAGACCTAAGGACTCACACAATAGCATTTATTTACTAAAATTGTTTGACTTAGGCTGTAATTTAATCATAGGATGCATGTCTTTATTTTGAAATGGGTTTTGATATCTATGTGGCAAAAGTCTGTATATAACTTTGGTAAACTGGTAAAATATAAAAAGTCCATGGAGGTTTCAATCATTGTTTTATCTTTATTGGCTGTAGGAAGATGGATACATTATTTAATGATTCTGTCCTCAGTTTTAGCATATGTAAAACAAGAAAATACTACATTGGTCTAATATGGTTATTGGGAGAATCAAGTATTTGATATGTAAATATGTATAAAACAGGGTCATATCATTGGCTTTCCACTCTTAAGTAAACTTAAATACTTTTTTAGATACTACTTTATAAGCAATCAGAATTAATTTTATAAATTAATAGAGGATTTTTAAGTATTAAATAATGTTTTTAAAAGGAGCAGATTGATGGGGTTCCTCGTGTTATTGATTTAGCTGTTTCCTTTCTAAAGATAATTGTATTGGGGCCTCCCTGGTGGCACAGTGGGTTGAGCACCACACTATGAAGCAGCCGCTGCACAGCAGCATGAGTTCGATCCCCACCGAGGAAGGAGACCCACATGGTGAAGCAGACCTCTCCTGCCTTGCCTGCTGCTCTCCTCAGCAGTGGATTTCAGTTGATCTACCTGTTCTGCTCCCTGCTCTGTCTCTGGTGAATTCTCTCACCTCTCATGAATCTGGCCTATATCCCAGCTCTTATATGCATAAAATCTTTTTTTTTAAATATAATTATATAATAGCCATTGGTATAATTAGTGATTCTGAAGGACTAGAGTAAATAGTCATTTTAAAATTTACTAAATTTAAAATATATGAAATTACCTTAAAGAGTTAATTTGATTCTAATTAAAAGAGAATTTCCAAGGAATTAGAGTACTGAATAAGAATGTGACTCACACAATTATTTTAAAAGACAGAAACATACAGCATGAGATGAAAGATTATTCAAAGCAAACTATGTAACATTCATATCAATTGCAAAATTGAATAACTGCAATACTTAAATCAAGAAAAATCAACGTACTGACTTTTACCACACATGTATAGTCAAAAACAAGTAATACAAATGAACAAATCCTTCCCTTTTGGTAGGCCTAAATGTGTCAAGTAAAGAGGGATGTGCTTGAGATAGGCAGTGCTTCAGCCCTGGGTAGAGATGCCAGAAGTCCTATGTACTGACCAGTGACAAGGACTTTCTCAAGCTCTTATCCACACTATTACTTTTTTTTTTTTTAAAGTACTGTTTTGTTTTTATACCAGTTAATGCTGGTATCTTACACCATTTGTACTTCAGAGGTATAGCTACAGGTTCACTATGGGTGCCACCCATCGTCCTCCATCATACTATATACTAATTTTTCAGCACCAAGGAAAGCTCTTAAAGTTCTTTGCTGAGTTCTACTTTTTTGCTTCATTTTCTTATGTTTTCCAGAGGCAGTAGATTTCTCTGCCTGTATGTTTAATCTCTGTATGTGTGTGTACACACCTTCTTATACAAACAGAAAAACTAGCAAGAGAAAGGCAACTTGTAGCAGGGAGAGGTAGGTTGGTGATGAAAAAGGAGTTTATAACACTACTTAATATATAACTGGTTATTCTTGTTGGAATATTTTGGCAGAAATAGTTGAATATATTAGTAAGAAAACACTTTCCAAATAAAGAATATATAAAAACTTGAGACACTACTTAAGACAGATACTAGTGTGTTAATAATATCAATATTTCCATTTTCATTTAAACAAATATTTGTCATATATGTATTAAGTATCAGGTATTATTATGACTCCAGGGTTACAGAGTGAACAAAATACATTACAGGTCAACAGAAAAATAAAGCAAAATAAGGAAAAAAATAAGAGACAGGTAAGACATAGTTATATTTTTAGAATTATGAGGAAAGTTTTCTCTTCTGAAGGGAAATGGCAACAAAAATATTACTTTGGATAATGGTTTAGACAAAGAGAGTAACAGTGTAAATGCCTTGAGATAGGTTTGTGGTTGGCTAATTCAATGTGCAAAAGGTAAATTAGTGTGGCTGAAACTGAATAAGCAAATTGTTTAAGCTACCCTTTTAAAGAATTGCTTTTATTTTCCTATTCCTAAACAATTCTGATAAGATTTTAATAGTGCTATCTTCAATGAATTACTGCAATGCCACAGTTTAATAGAACAAAATCCTTAGCTTACAAGCTACCATATTAGTTCACTTACAGAATAGACTCATTAAAAAAAGAAAACCCTGAAGTTAGGATGCATTTTTTAGAATGATAAAAAGTAAACATTAAAGCTTTACCAAATATGCCATGGTTTATCTTTGATGTTCTCTAAACACAGCAACTGAGACACCTTTACAGAAGTCACTGCATCTCTAAGATCCATTTTGTTTGCAAAGAATAAGATTGGTATTCGGCGATGCTTAATATCTAAAAGAGAAAATAAGACTATTATCACAATTTGAAGCTTTGAATCATTTTCCCCTAAATTCTCAAACTTAAAATCCACTAAATTGTTTTCTAATCAGTTCATCCTATAAGATCTTATATAAACATTTAAAGACAATGTTAGACATGTATTTGAGCGATGAGAATTAAAGAAGAAAAACAACTTTCTAAAACTATCTGCCCTTAGGTTGAATCTTTTTTCTATTTTTTAAATACTCACTGTTACCAATTTTTATTTATAGTTTTTCTTTCTTCTTTCTTTTGTGTAAAAGAACTAGGTGTAGACCAGAGGTGTGGAGGCGGGGGGGTAAGAGGATTCACTGGAGAGAGAGTGGAAGCAGAACAGAGGGCTGACTGAAATATACTGCTGAGGGGAGCAGCGGGTGAGACAGGAGAGGTCTGCTGTGCCATGTGGATAGCTCCCTGGCTGGGAATGAAACTCAGGCTGAAGGGTTGATGGCACTGAGACTTAAGCCGTAGGCCACCAGGGAGGCCCCAGTTTGGAACTACTAAAAAAAGTGAGATGGGAACAGATGTATGGGGCTCATTAAGCACTTAGTAAAACAGTACTTTCAAAAGGGTCAAAGAGTTTGCTTCTTTTGTGTTTATTGTCACCAGAGAGGAGCTAACTTCAAACAAAAGTAGAAGGTAGATAAAGTAGATCCTGATTTTAGGTTTTAGTTACAATACTGTAAGTAACAAAATTATTTTTACTGTGTTACAAGTGTGGATATATCTTCACTGTTTCAACTAATAATACATTGAAATAGTTCAAAATTCAGAAGAATAAAATGGTAATAAAGACAGTAAAAGGACCTCCCTCCCACCTTTGCTTCAGACTATTCACATGTCCTCCCAAGAAGAGTAAAATCATAGCATCCATTTCTTTGCATTGCTTTAGAAATATTTTACAAAATTGTAAAATAATTATTATGTTATCCTATAAAAAACCAGTTGTTAGACTAGTCTCACTATTTTAAATCTTTTGTTTTTCCTTGCGTATCTTGCAGGCTGTCCCATATCAGCACTTACTAGCAGTTTCTTCATTATTTCAACAATTGTGGAATATTCTTTTAATACTAGTACCATGATTTTACCAGTACACACTTGATACATGTTTGTGTTGTTGCCAATATTTATAACAATAGATAATGCTTGAACAAATAAACTTGTACATAGGAAATTTTACATAGGGGCCAATATGTCTGCAGGATAAATGTGAGAAGGGGATTCTTAGGTTAAAGTAATTATAGTAATTATCAAACTGCCTAATGTATCAATTTATGCTCCAACAACAATGTGTAGGAATGATTGTTTCCTGCCCTTTACAAAATTGTATCACTCTTTCTTGATCTTTTCTACATGATAGTAGGTAAAAGTACTATCAAACTGTATAGTTAAATGTTTTAGGAAAGCTCAAGAGATCCTTCCATACATTATGTTCTTTCCTTATTTTTTGGTTTGGTTTTATTTTCTTACTGATTTCCAGAAATACATTTAATAAGGAAGTAAGTCCTGACCTTGATATAAACTACAAATATTTCCCCTTGCTTGTCATTTATCTTTAACTACTCATGGTTTGTTTTATCACTGAAAAACATTTATGTAGTCATAGTCATCAACTTTTCCCTTTACAAATCTGTTTTTTGTTGTTAGAGTAATATTTTTATACACGTTTAAGTTACTGAGAAGAAAATAAACATGTCACAGATGGCAAATACTACTTCAAAAATGCACATATTTGATAAAGATTTTATCCTTAGAATAGAAAAAGAAATTATATATTTCAATAGTAAGGCAAACAACCAAATTAAACAAATGGGCAAAATATTTAAAAGGATACTTTACAAGAAAATATATAAGACTGATCAAAAGAATTTGAAAAAACTGCTCGGTATCAGTCATCAGGAAAATACAAATCAAAAACACAGTGAGATCCTACTACATGCTAATTTGAAAGGCTAAAATGATAGACTAACATCAATTGTTGTAGAGGATATGGAACAAGTGGAACTCTCATATATTGCTGTTGAGAATATAAAATATTATAAATTTGCTTTGAAAAATTAACTGTCAGTTTCTTAAAATACTATCTATATAGCTACCCAATACACCTGTGATATCATTCTTAGGAGTTTATGCAAGATAAATGAAAATACAAGCCTATAAAAAGCATTTTACATGAATATCTACTTATTGAGGTATATATAGTTATTTATAATAGTCCTAAGAGAGAAACATTTCAGGGGTCAATCAATAGGGGACTAGCTAGGAATCTGACCACATGTTGGTAAGGTGAAGATACAGACTAGCCTCCTCCACATACTCACTACCAAACTACATGAAAACAAAATCAACAATCCCTGAAAGATAAATGGGACAACCACGGCAATCGTGGAGCAGTGGTGCAGTAGTAAGGGTCAAGAACAACTGTAATTCAACTGTGTTTGCAGTAATACCTGGGCTTTGCAATCCACAAAAAAGGGCTGGCGGCTACAGAAGTTCCACTGCTATTGACTCAGGGGCAGATGCCCACATTGGAGTTTCCCTGGAGCACTGTGCTAAAAAGGGGGATACAGAATTGGTATGCAAGGCAGAGGTTGTACTATTGGAGAGTTACAGTAGTAAGGGTGCAGAACACCCAACCCTAATTACTGTCTTAGGCCTCAGGTTCTAATATAGAACATTTGGAGCACAAACCCCTAAACCCGTGGGGATAGTCAGACCTGATCACTTGTGTCTCCTCATAGAAGAGGCTACCTGATGTTGCGAGTGATATTTGAAAACCTGCTTTATCCTCACTTAGGGGCAAAACTACAAGAAAAACTGAATGCTCTCTTTAGGAGATCTTAAGTACCTGAATCTTAACAGGAGCTAGTGCCCCAGATTCTAGAGGCTGAGACTGGCAGGAGACTACCTGAGATGTTTTGTGTGGGACTGGCCTACAGAAGGGGATCACGGTGTACACCTAACACACAACTTGAGTGCTGGCAGCCCTGAACCTTCGGAAATGATCTTTCAGAGCACTACTACCCTTGTTCCTCCCGACCTATTATTCTTTACAGGTACCAGTGTTTTATTCCATTGAATAGGTAGAGAGGCAGAAGTCTAAAATAACAAACAGACACCTAAAGATCTTGGGTAAAACCCAAGTATATTTCCAGCTTTTTCTGGTAGGAGTATACTGTCAATTATTTATTTATATAAAAAGATTTATTTATGCATATAAAACTGGGGTATAGATCAGAGGTGGGTGGTGGTGGTGAGATGATTCACCAGAAACAGAGTGGGGAACAGAATAGGCAGATGTACTGAAATACACTGCTGAGGGGAACAGCAGACAGGAGAGGTCTGCTGCGCATGTAGGTTATTTCCCTGGATGGGAATCAAGCTCATGTTGCAGTGGCTGGAGATATCTTTATAATGCTGTGCCGTTAACCACTGTGCCACCAGTATAGGGAGACTCTATACTGTCAATTTATTGAAAAATGGAAACCCCTATTACCACACATAAAACCTAGTATGGAAATATTGGAGAATTCTGGAGCAAAAACACCCTGAGAGAACACTCAGTTCAGCAGAACTATAAAATGTGCCTGAAGAGTTTAAGCAACTGTTACAACCATGCTCGCTGAATTAAAAAAAACAATCCCAATAAAGATTAGGAAAACATGAGACTACCACAACTAGAACTAGTGGATCTAAAAAATATTATAACTGAATTGAAAGATGCAAGAAGGCCACAAGAGTAGACAAATGCAAGTGATGGAGAATTAGTGAGCTTGAAGGCGCAGTGGCAGAGATTACCCAAACAGAACAACAAAGAGAGAACAAAAACAAAAAGGAGACTAGAAAAATCTTGGTCCATTTGTATAATAGACCTTTACATAGCAATTAAAAAAAAAAAGAATAAACAAATGATATACAACAACTTGGGTGATTGCCAAAAACAATGCTGAACGAAAAAAGTCAAGACAAACAAAGTATATACTTTCCTCCCTATTTATATAAAATTTTAAAATAGGCAAAATTAATCTGGCTATAGAAATCATATTAAGTTTTTCTGGTGCCAGGTGTGGGATGTTAGTGGGAAGGGGTATGAGATAACTTTCATGATGGGGAATGCCATTACCTGAGTGTTATGCATTTATCAAAACCACTGAACTACATACTTCAGATCTGAGCATCTATTTGGGGGGAAATAAAGGCCAGAGACGTGGAAACTGTTCCAAAAACACTTTGTAATTTAAAAAATATATGGTGCTGTGGGTAAAGACATTATGAATTCTGCATAGTAACTTTTAAAATTTGTTTTAAATAAAAGATAATTACAGTATAATCAATATTTTTGATGACACCAAAGAACAAAACATATATAAAGTACAGATATCACAGCCTGAAAGACACAAACACACAGACAGACAGACACACGTGCATACACACACACATACACACACACATACATACCTGGATGATTCAGAAGAGTATCAAGTTCTTCTTTGGCCACAACCATTCTTAATCTATCACTACTATCAATGACAAAAATAATGGCTTGTCCTTCTCTGTATAATACAAAGAATGAGAAAATTTAAAGATAAACATATTTCCATGTTTACTATATTTACATTACACAACCTATGTATTATCTCTTCATGTCCTATATCTATTGTTATAGTCTTTGACGCTATTTCTTATTAATTTATACAAATGATTACCATATTAACCATTAGTCATATTTCATGTAAAACAATAACTTTTCATCTGGATGATAATATGGTAAATTTAATGACTTTGAAGTTATTTATTTAATAATTTAGAAAGATTACAAGGAAAACCATAAGCCTAATTCATAGGTATAATCACTATTAACGTTTTGATATAAATCAATTTTGACACTTTATGTACACTGACATTTTAATATTTACATCAGGATCTAAAGATGTATTTATTTATGCATACAAGAACACTACAGAGGTAGTAGTGCAGAGGTGCAGGGGTGGGAGAGTGAGAGGATTCACCAGAGACAGAATGGGGAACAGAATAGACAGATTGATACACTGTTGAGGGGAGTAGTGAAGAGAAAGGAAAGGTCTGCTGAGCCATGTGGCTCACCTCCCTGGCCAGGGATTGAATTTGTGCTACAGTGGCTGCGGATAACTACTTAGTGCTGTGCCTTAATCTCTTGTTGCCACCAGGGAGGCCTCTATATCAGATTTTAACAGCATCCTGCTATTTTATACCCTGCCTTCCTGATACATGTGTACATTTCTTTGACTCTTCTTTTTGCAGTATAATGTGAACTATTTTTTATATGAAACATTAAAGCTGTATACTAGTGTTTCTCAGCTATTTTTTACTAAGTCATAGGAGAAACTGTATGTGCGCTGAAACAGTATGTGCACTGAGTGTAACAGACACATATGTATATGCCAAAATATTTGCAGTGAGCTTCCTGAATCAAATTTACAAATAGCTTTTCATTTATTCTATTTTAGTTTTTAAGTTGATGACCAGCCATACAACCAGTTTAAAGATTCACTTACACACCATTTCAAAAATCACTGATTGTATTTTTCTTTTAATGGTTATAACGCATTCCATTACACGGATGTGCATCAGCTGTGGCAAACCTCTATTGTTAGGTCTTTAAAATTTCCAATATTAATTACAAAAATATTTGGGATAAACACCCTTCTAAATACATTTTTAATTTTCTTCATGCTTTAAGGTTTTTTCTCTTAGGAGTAATATTTCTGGGAAGACATACAAATTAAAGTTTTAGGTAAAATTTGATGAAGTGTTCTCCAGTTCTCCTACACTCCAGGTGTGTGTGTGTATGTGTATGCACGTATGTCTGTCTGTGTGTTTGTGTCTTTCAGTCTGTGATATCGGTACTTTAGATTATATTTATATGTTTTGTTCTTTGGTGTCATCTTGATATAGTACAGCTATATCAAGTTGTACTATCATTACCAGAATTTTTCCTTTCCCTTGCAGTTATATTATAACTTGCACGCACTTTTATTTTTTTTTCCAATTTTTACCACTCTAATAGTGTATTATCTCAGTTTGTTCTTCATAATTGTGAGTAAAATTCAATGTCTTCATATATTTATTACACATTTATATTTTTGTGAATCATTTCTGATAATCATAAATTGAAATTTTAAAATGTAATGTCATTAGAATTACAAAATTTGAATAAAAAGAATTAGAATTAAAAAATATAAAAATGAAAGTTTCTAATGCTTCTTTCTCCCACCAGTAAAAAAATGGATGCAGATTATCATGAAAACTTTAAAATGTTCAATCATGCTTGAGAGAATATTTTATTTAGGTAATTTATTCTAAGGAAACATGAATTATAAAAAAGATTTATGCATCGATACATTAATTTTTCATAATCTTCAAAAACTGATAATAGCATTTATCCAAAAACAGATAAATGATTAAGAAATTTTGATATAAGCATTTTGAAAAAAATATTAGACAAGTATTTTTTATATACATATCCTGATTTACTCTTAAATGAAAGTCAGGATAGAAAACTGTACATAGTATATAATTCAGAAGGCTCCTTTCCAAATTATGTAACATTTAATTATGTATTTCAAAAGAGAAATTTACTAAAAAGATTAACAAGGATAAATTTATTAGTGGGATTAATGGGAGACTTTTTAATATTCTTTTCTATATTTTCCAAATATTAAAATATACACTTCTTATATTTTCCATCTTACTATATTTTATGAGTATAATGCAAAACCTGTAAATATGATAATATTACAGAACTATTAACTTGCCTTATAATCTTACAATTCCAAAAATAAATGCTATGAATGATTTGGTGAATATTCAACTCACCATTTTCTTCTTTTCATATATATAAGTACATATTTCTATTAATAGTAACATTTTTTTTATAAAGATACAGAAAAAAGTCATCATATACCGTGCTCAACATAACCTCTTATGTGTATCTTTGCCTCCTACTCCTAGTCATAGGATAGTTTTTGAGATGTAAAAATGTTGGCTGAGAGGCATGAACATTTTTCATTTTAACAAATATTTATAAATTGCCCCATTTTAAGAGTGGTTTGTTTAGCCAATAGTAGAGAGTTTAATTTCTTTCAGTCTAATAGATTAAAATACATTTGTTCTTTCATATTCATAAAATTATAAAGACACCAGAAATAAATATATTATTATTGTAGACTTCTCAATCTTCACCATTCTACCTACAACTTATCTAAAATGTTCCTGAATTCATTAACTTTCTCTAGAGATTGTGGGGGAAAAAAATGAGTTAAAAATCATAGCAAGTTTTTTTGAAGTATTGTTTTCTATGTATTTTTATTCCTGTTAAAACTATTAAATGTTTTTAAAATAGAACTGAAAAAAATATATTTTAAAAGGAACTGTTTACCAACTAATGGAAAAGGAATTTTAAAAAATCTTGCACTGACAATTCAGGTTTCATAAAAAAAAAAAAAAAAAAAAACACCAAAAATGCAAGTTTCTCATTTTCTTAGAGAATTAATACATGATACCACAAACTGACCCCCAAATATTTAATACTCTTTTCTTTTTCTCAGAGAGAGAAATCTATCAGATTTCCTCTTGATAAATATGATTTAAATAGGCCTTATATCTATTAAAGTATTCATTGAAAAGAACACTGGAATAAATCTCTGGATCATCTGGGAAATACATTTCTTCCCACATTACAGGAAAGAATTGTCAATCAAAATTAAAGCCTGATCTGTTAGTCACCACACACCATTTCAAGACTAGGTCATAATGATAAAAGTGCATTTAAACAAGGGATACTGTTCCAAGTTTCAGACTCCAAAAGTGAGTTACACAGCTTACATAAAGGAGTCCTGGCAATAGTGGATGTTAATGAGTAACTTTAACACCAAAAATAAATCTTGAGAGGGTATAACACATCTGAATCCTAGTAATTTGATAGATATTAATCTGAAGTGATCAAGAATCTGACTTACATACATGTTGAAAAGTATTTTTTTAAAGATTTATTTATTTTTCTATAGAAGAACTAAGATATAGGCCAGAGGATGGGAGGTAAGGGAATTCATCAGAGACAGAGTGGGGATCAGAACAGGCAGATCTACTGAAATACACTGCTGACTGACAGGAGCAGTGGGCAAGAAAGGAGAGGTCCGCTGCGGCTGTATGTGGGTTAGCTCCCTGGCTAGGGATCGAACTCAGGCTGTCATGATGATAGTGATAACTTAACTCCTGGCCATCTGGAAGGCGCTGAGAAGTTATCTTGTTTAGAATTGCTTGTGGAACAAATGGTAAATTGTTAGACAGTTTGTACTGCTATTTTAACTAAATTTATTCAGATAATTATTTACTTATCTGTAGGTCCAGTGTCGTACTAGGTCTTGAAAAAATAATTTGAATAAGAAATAATCCCAGCCCTTGAGGAATTCACATTCTCATCAGGGAAGCGACCATGGTATATGATTTTAAGATGTAATGAGTATGATTACAAAGCTATGAATGAACAATTTACTTTGTGAACACTGAGGGCAAAGTAACTATTCAAAACAGTGAAACTTCACAGAAGAGAGAACTTTTAAGCTAATTTTTAAAGCATGAATATACTAATCTTAGACTACAGAGAGGTTGGGTAGAACAGGGCATTAAAAACAAAATTTGAAGGACCTGAGCATTTGAGAAATAACATATGACTACACTTTTTTTTAATTAAGAAATGTACTCACATTATATGAAAAATTCACACTGCAACCCTACTCATGTAATCCTTGTATTTTTTTTTAAATATTTATTTATGAATACAATAGCTGGGTTACAGGCCAGAGTCACTAGAGGTGAGAGGATTCACCAGAGACAGACTGGGGAACAGAATAGGCAGATGAACTGAAATACATAGCAGCAGGCAAGGCAGGAGAGGTCTGTCCTCTCCCTTGCAGGGGATGGAACTTGCATTCAACCCGCTGCACAAAAAGGGAGACCCGCCTTTGGATTTCTAATCACTTTTTTTTTTATCAAAGTAGAACCATCAGTTAATCAACATTCACAAATCTACTTACTTATAGTAGTGTTCCCAGAGATTTCTGTATCTTCCTTGACCAGACATGTCAAACACTGTAAAAGACAAACTACAAAACAAAAAAGATGATATTATAAGTTGCTAACTTAAAGTGTAACATACTTAAAATTTTAGATTGTTTTCAATCAAAGAAAACACACTTGAATATATATATAATATTCAAGTTTGGCTAATTTTCACATACAACTGCCATAAAATGAATTTATTGAACATAGCATTTTGCATAACTGACATATAAAAACAGGTTTTCTTTGCTAGTGCAGTAAAAAGAATTTGTCTAAATTCTAAATTCTGAAAAACAGCTGTGAGGTAGTGGTACAAATATTTTTAATGCCTACAAGCTCATGAAACAACAAATTCTTTTTCTAAGAGTGGGAGGATTAACTACATAGATCAAATATTATCATCTTCACCCCAACTCTTTGTCACAAGTATAATAAAGTGGATTACCTGGATGATTTGAATTTCTCTATGCTGAATCCTATTGTTGGAACTATATCCTGAGATTGAGCCTTTAAGGGAAAAGACAAAGCTTAGAAATTTACAACTATGAAAGATGAATTTTTCCATTCTTAAAAATAAAAACATTCAAATTTTTCCAATTCTAAAATCTGACACTAAAGAGACAAAGGACTAAACAAAATTATAATTTCTGCAGTGGAATAACTACATTTAAATTCTTTATAGAAGTTTAAAGTTCACTAATTATAAATCTGCATAATGTATGTGTCTTGGTTCACATTTTGTTTGATAAGTTACCCTGAGTTCACATGTAAGATGTTCTAATAGTTCAATACATACTTATTGAGTTATATTTGCTACAAACTGTCTTCATGTATAGATGGCAAATGACAAAAATACACAGTCCTTGCTCTCATGGAGTTTAAAAGCTAGAGGAGGTTAACAGCAATGAACAACTAAGGAACAAATGAACATAATTTCAGGTCGTGATAAGTACACTGAAAGGTAACTGGGGGTGCAGGCAGCAGGGCAGGGGAGGGCTGGCTTGGGGTATGGGAGAAGAATGCTCATGAAAGGAGTCTCACAGGTGATAACTGACCAGGAGTAAAAATCACAAAGGGGAAAGGCCATAACAAGATCTTAACAATGAACATTCCAGTTAGAGGGATCAGTGCAGTGATCCCATGGAGGAAGAAACTTTCTACTCATGGGACGTACAAGAACTGTATGTCTAAAGTATAGTGAGTATGGGTAAGAATTGTATGCAAGAAAGTAAGGAGGCGGGTAGGACATTCTCTGTGAAGAGGTTGAAGGGGGGGGGGCAAGAAAATAGGAGAAGACCTGCTGACAAGTACCAAAGGCAAGTAAAATGTTTTGTATAGACAACTTAACTCATAAGATGACTTCTAACATTTCCATCATAAAACTGTTTCACCTTTTGAATAAAAATCTACTTTCTAGTCCAGAAGTCCAAGAGGTATTATTGATTCTTACCTTTCTACATTCTATATACAACTATTCTCTAAGTGTTATTGGTTCTATCTCACTTAGCCCAGACCCTTAACATTTCTTGCTCTGAATTACTACAAGTCTCCTAATTACTCCTAATTTCCAATATGCTATCTCATGTAGCTACTTAGCTTCTCTAAACCTTAGTTTTCTCAGATGTGCAGTACAGTATTATAACCTTAATTCATAAAGTTATGGGAATTAAATGAGTTAATGGATACCAAATACTCCAGTGTCTGGTCCAGAGTAAATAGTCAACAAATGTTATTAAATAAGTAGACCCTCACTGATTTCAATCATAATGCTATTTTCCTCTATACCACTACAAGAGTAACTTGATAAAAATTTCCCTCTTCAGTTCATCTTGTTGCTTTTATATGAAAACAGGAGTTATACAGGGGAAATTGTCTCCTCGCATCATTAACTTCACTCTGGTAGTTTAATTCTAAGAATTTTAAATTCAAATGGAAAAATAGAGGCTAAGAAATCACTGGGGCTTGGTCACCTTAAGAGAAATGTGCTAGTACAGGTGTACTCTGCCCCCGGAGCAGTCCTGGTTTTGCCTTTCTGAAGTTTGTTTATTCAGTTTGTCCTTGCATTTAGTGAGCTGTCTAGTATTCTTCTAAAATTTTTTTTATTTATATTATAATTTATTTCCTGGCACTGAGATTCCTGCTTCAAACCTAAGGGTTCTTTCAATGCACAACAAACTTTGTAATAAGTGTTTCCTAATTTTTGTTGTCCCCTAATATCCCAGTGTTTTGATTTTGAGGGTTTTCATGTACCAATCACATAATAAAGTCACCTGTTATTATAATTATTAGGAAAAACACACCAATGAAAAAGTGAGGAAGTTTAAAGTATAAAGAAATTTCAAAAAACATATTTAAAATAGTAGCCTTGTCTTCACTGAATTGTAATCAGAACATTTGCCCAGACTCTCCACAATCACTGAGCTTCTCTACAGACTCTCTCTGTTGCCAGAGAAGATCCCTTTTAATTGGCTATTTTACTTAAAGTGAAACAATTGAACAACTAACTTTCTTTTCTTCCCCCAGATCCCTAAAGTTCTATGGACTATAGTTAGACAAAGAAACTTCAAAATTAATTATAATAAATTAAAAATCAAAATCAACAGACGATTACAAATCTGAGACATTCCCAGAGGAGGAGAAGGGAGAAGGAACAAAATGGGTGGGAAGAGCACAAAGCACTATGGTGATGGGACACAGGTGAACTGGTGATGGGAATTTCATGGGACTATACCTGAGAGGAGAAAGTATACACTGTACAAAAATGAAAAATGATATAAAATATATATAAAATTAAAAGAAAAGACCCTTCACAAATTAATCAAGACAGAACAAGAAATGTGATATAGTTATCCTGATTCAAGATGGATTTTCCTGAAAAGAATTCCATAAAACAGTCTCAACATTAAACTCCCTCTGCTTTATCCAGAACAAGTACATATGGTCATTCTCTAAATTGAACAGAATGGTACAGAGCAAGTGAAGAGTACAGAAAATAATATAGGAATTATTACCTAAGTGAGGTGGACCTTTGAGACAGTCCAGAGATAAACATCAATAGGAATGTAGCAAGATTTCTGTTAACCTATTTGGTGAGTTTTCTTAAGTCAGTTGAAAAGGCTATCCTTGATGCATCTATTATCATTCCTTGTTCATTAAAAAAAAAAATCACTCATCAATCATTTGCTAGAAAATATATTTAAGTAGCAAGTATTCTAGGTGTTTTGGATTCAGTTCTGAATACTACAAGATGTGTGCTCTTTCAGAACTTAAATTCATAATGAGGAAAATGTAATAAACTAGCAACCGAATTATATTCTTATGCAAGATAAGAATATAAAACTAGATCTGTGCTAGAATGACAGCAGGTATATTTCGGAATGGGGTGGGGGGAGAATTGGAATTTTAAAAGAAAGGTTTATGGAGTGCATCCCTAAGAAATAACAGTTAAGACCAGATTCTTGAAAAGTATGATCAGGTTAAAACATCACCTCACATCTCCTTATTTATCAGTTTAGAAGTAAAGACAAATACTGGATGATTTCATTTAAATGTGGAATAAGTGAAACAAAACAAAAGAACAGACAGGGGTCTCCCTGGTGGCGCAGTGGGTTAAGCAACGCACTATGAAGCAAACCGCAGCCACTGCAGCACGAGTTCAATCCCTGCTGCCAGCCTGGGAGGGGACCCACATGGCGTGGCAGACCTCTCCTGCTGTGCCCGCTGCTCCCCTCAGCAGTGTACTTCTGTTGATCTGCCTGTTCTGCTCCCGCTCTC
>JAGFMF010011661.1:0-36112 GCA_019455555.1 Galemys pyrenaicus | reverse complement strand
TCAACGCCCCCCCCCCCCCACACCTCTGGCCTGTACCCTAGTGCTTGTGTGCATAAATAAATAAATCTTAAAAAAAAAGAACAGACAAAATTAAACCAAATAAACTCTGGAAGCCTGACTGTAGAATTGAGGCTTCCAAAGGAACAGTGCAAGAGGTAGGAGAAAAACGGGGGAGTAGACAGCAGTGGACTCTGGTGTAAGATTGTGGGAGTTTTGGTGACAGGTAGGTAACATACACCTGAAAAAGTGCGAACTTGTACCTGTGAGTCAGACAGTGTTGTAAACCAACACTACCTTAATAGAAAAATGATGTGTGTGTGTATAATGTAAAAATTGAAACCCACAAAAAACCACCAGTAACAACAAATCAACATTAGGTCAGCTTAATATTAAAAACCAGATTGGTACTAGGTAATATCTACCTATCAAAATGGAATTTATCCACAAAAAATAAGAGACTACTATTAAATAAGACTTGCGCCATTTTTGCAAGACATTTACTGAAAGAGCACTGTAAATTTTTATAATTTGCTTAATTCATTAATAATGTCTCAAATGATGGAGCCATATACCATCACATGCATTCTCATTTGTTCTTAGCCATGTAATGAACCCAAAAATGGAGAATCTTTCCTTGAGGAGGAGACCTTGGAATTTTGGGAGGCAAATTTTAATTCAAGAGTATCAGAAAATCCTGTGGCCAGATCTAAGCTATGCCTTCCAATATTAACTTTTCCAATAAAGCTGTTATTTTCCATCTCTGCCTGACTTTAGCAGGTACATCTCAGCTGATCCCAACTCAGTCAAGGACCCTTTTAAAATACTAAAATTACTTTCCAAATTCATTTTAAGTATTTTATCTTGGCTGCCTTAAACTCACCTAAATATACAATAGCAAATAGTTGTTTTTACACAGCAAACATGCATGCAGAAGAAGGGAAAAATAATATTTATCTAATAATGAAGAAAAGCAATAATGGTATTTTTGCAATTCCAAAGTAAGTTCCAAGTGCAACTGAAGCTGTTACAAAAGAAAGTGGAGTAGTAAGGCTTCTTATGCAGCCCAATCTGAAGATACAGATTGGGTTTACAGAATATTAAGTTCACCTTTAATTAGCATACTTAGCAGCATTGTTTCTCTCTCTAGTCATTTCATTTTTTTAAAAAAGATTTTAATTACTTATGCATATAAAAGCTGGGTTACAGGCCAGAGGCTACAGGTCAGAGGCCTGGGGGGTGAGAAGATTCACCAGAGACACATAGGGGAGCATAACAGTCAGATCGACTGAAATACACTGCTGAGGGAAGCAGTGGGCAACGTAGAAGAGGTCTGTTGCGCCCTGTGGGTCCCCTCCCTGGCTGGGTATGGAACTTGGCTTCAGTGGCTGCGGAAGCCCCACAGTGTGGTGTTCTACCCTTGTGCCACCAGGGAAGCTCCTAGTCATTCGGTTTTTAACAGTAACAGATTCCTAGTTTTTATCTCACCGATATGTGGTTTCATCTGTTATTTTTTTGCTCAACATTTTTATTTGACTAATTTTTTTTTAACCTAAATAAATGTACTTACGAACTGTAACTGTTAGTTGTATAACTAATGTCTATTCTCCCTTTCACACTCATAGGACTATTATTTTTGGAAGCAGCAATATGCTCTGCTTAAAAAAAAAAATCTATCTTCATTTACAGATAAGGCTAACCAGTGAGATGTAAGTCAGCTATTAGGTGGGGCTTCTGAGTGAGTTCTTTAAGGAGGATTTATTTAGCCAGAAGTCCTAGTCTATTAATATGATGTCTGTTCTCATAGGTGACATGTGGGGATTTTGAGGATGAAAACCAGGCAAAAGGATACAAAGGAAAACGATGGAAGATGCCTGGCTTTAGTTCACTGCCACATGGCATTTTAAAATTTTTAATTATATATCACGTATTAAAAAATTAGCTTTAATATGTTTTCAGTTATTAAAATAACGTGTCCATATATTTATCATGGGACTTAAAATTATCTAACTTGCTTAATATTATCTGTATTCAAACCATAATCTTGGGGAAAAACTAATTGTCCACAGAAGTTATAAAAATGATTCACCTTTCCCTTTGTTTTACTTATTCTTTAAAAAGAAGGCAATGTTATATGAAAGGAAATTTGGCTAATTTGTGAAAATCTTTTGAGGTAAAAGAAGACATTTGAGAAAGAATAATCGAGATTTATTTATTTACTATCATAAAATACACTGTTAAGTAGGTCTGATTCATACTACTTTAAAGTACTAGAAAGTTAACAGGATTTCATAAGTATATAAACTTATAATGCTTAATAAAATATTTTTACAGTAACTTTTTCTAGCAGAAAACACAAAGGATCTAACAAAAATACTTACATTTGAAGGTTTAAGTTTGTTAATGATTGTTGTTTTGCCACTATTATCCAGCCCAAGGCATAAAACATGAACCTCCTTCTTCTTCAGACCTAGCAAGCCTGAAAGTCTGTCTAGCAATCCCATGATGTGACTGAAATATTTGCAAACCAGCTGCAAGTCAGGAAAAACGATATTATTCACAAGCACCTTAATGAGCATGTGTATCAAAAAATTAAATAATCAAGACACATAGTGATATGAAAACTATGTCAACGCTGCAGAGTATAAGCTGATTACTAGAAAGGAGCCTTAACTGAAATGCAGATTAGGAGTTTATAATCCCTGGCAACACAGAATGATGCCCTTGAAATAGATGCACATTTCTCATTGCAATTTAAAATACTGAAGAAGAAAACATGATTAAACTTAGTATTATGTGCGGTCTGACACTTGTGATACTTGAAAATATATATACACTGCAGCTTCTTTCAGAAATCTCTAAATCTGGGGAATGCAATTCACAGAGGCTGAACTTAGAAAGTGTAACATAGAAAGTAGAAGGGAAACTAGGAAAATAGAAAAAAACCAAGATTTTGGCTTCAGCATTTAAGTCTTTGGCTAAATCTTTTTCTGAAACTATTGTTATATTTTGCAGTAACATTTGCTTGATTACATCCAATTTAGGCTGAGTTTTCTATCAGGACGAACAAAGAATCTGGCATATTTATCCCCATTTCCTATGCTTCTTACATCAATCTATTTTGCAATAAAGTTATATATAAAATACAAACACATATTTTACTCCTTAGTAAAATACATTTGTTTTCCTGAAACTGTAACTTATCTGAGACATCCTATTAAGTGTTACTTTACAGGAACTTTAGAATATTATGATTTTCGATTTTTAGTTTTCTCAAATTCTATAGAAGTTTCTTTGTTAAATTTTCCTTGGCATGCTCATTTTTTATCAATTTTTAAAAAACCCTTCCAATGCAAACTTGAAAAAGAAAACCTCCATCAGCAATCCAAAAACAGAAATATTTTGAAGTCAAATAAAATTGCTGCTGACACATGGCTTGTGATGTGACGGTTTTACAGTTATTCATTCCTTGCATGGTATTATTAAATTTAGACTTTAGTTCTCCAAGTGAAACTTTCCAAGGGTGTTCTCTTTGAGTTCATCAATCTCCCAAAACATTATTACATGGTGAGAAAAGACATATCACCCCCTTGGCGAGCCTACAGCTGCTGCAAGGACAGTACCAACAGTAACCACAATTTACATGTATTCCAAACATTTCCTGCTATTCTTCTATCATTTTCAGTTCTTTGAATACTAATCCCATAACTTATATATCCTCATTTCCATCTAAGATTCCAGAGGTCTGTCATACAGCTATTTCAGTATTTTTTATTCCATGCCATGTGGTAACTTGCAGACTTATATCGTGAAGTATGTAAAGCTTTAGTAAGTAAAAAGACAAGAGGCTTCGAAGACAAATGCATTTGAAAGGAGGCTGCATGGCTGAGTTTGCTCAGGTTGCTTGCATGGTCACTATTGATACAACTCTCAAAACTGTATTCCAATGACATGCAGAAAAAAGGAGCTGTACCTCCACCCCAAAGCACGTGGGATGTAACAGAACCATAGACCTGTTCAAGGGATGGGTTTTATTCAGGTTCTGTATTTGTGTTATTTGAATCCATTTTTCTTTTTGTGTTCGAGATTAAAATATCACTCATTCATTCTTTAAATCACATGTTAAGGATATGCATTTGTAGAATTGCACTTTCTGATAACATGAACTGATTGTACAGAGACCATTTAAATTCAAAGTAAATTTGTTATTATTAACTTATTTATTGTACTAAATGATATAAAGGCTTACATGTTATTTTGTTTATTGTATACAGTTTTAACAGATGTTTTAAAAAGATGACTTCTCACATTTTCCCAGGTGCATATACTATATCAATTTTCAGATCTGATACTTTAATAATTCATTTATCATAGCACCTTATCTAGTGATTTTCTGCTCTTTTCACATCTTGTCAAATACATAATGTTTATTGAAATATTTTGGGATATACAATTTAAGACAAGTCAGTTGCTACAAAAGATGCAACTACATTTATTGAAGTTGTTTTTAAACAATTATCATATAACCTATAAATGTTTCTATTTCTTAGTAATTATAAATCTGCAAGTTTACACATGCATGAATGAAGAACATAAAAGATAATAGTTCATGGCACTTAAAATGTATTTACCATGTCCTAAGTGCACAATGGGAGATCCAACTAAAATTTTCTATAGCTTCCTACAGTAATAGTCATGATTCTCAATCCTGCCTGCACACTGGAATCAACTGTTGAATTACTATCTCTGAAGATGGACGTTGTGTATTTTAAAAAGCTACAGTGTTTCTGATGTACAGTCACTATTGAGAAATCCTGGCTTTCAGAAATAACGTCCGGAACTCCAGAGGTTGAAAGTGGGAGAAGAGAGAGAGAAAGAACATGCGCTCAGGTATAGAAAACACTACGACTGGTACTTCGTAAACTTTAAAAACGTTTGTGGGATGAACATCGCATATCCTGACTATTCCAAGTTAACATTTTTATTTCGCTCCCGTTTTTTGACGATGAAAATTCACCTACACTTCTTACACATCAAATAAAAGGCCCAATTTAGGCAGTGTTCAAACGAAACAAACACCCGCACAAACCAATTTAATGAGTTTTATGGTACTTACCACTCAAGTCCACTTCTCCTAGTCCAACTCTCACATATTGGCAACAACTACGCGCAGTGTGTGCGTGTGTGTGAAAAATATGGGCAAGATCAGTCTTAAAGTTGGCGCGGGGTCGGGGCGCTGGCTGTTGAGGAGGGGGAGCTAGATACCTGGCCTGTGTGGTTTGTCCCGCGAGTCCTGAGCTGATGAGGAACAGGAAAGACGAACTCGCTCGTACCCGTCTCTGGGATGGGAATCTGGTGCCGGGATGCCTCAGTTTTCTGCTCTATTTCATCACAGGAAGGACCTCTGGTCCTGAGCAAAGCCGCTCACCTCAAGTTGGTTGAACTGTTAGCCTCTGCCTCAACCTAAGCATCAATGGCTGGGTAGGCTCCGCCGCGCGTGGCGTTCCCTTAGCAACCGGAGGTTCTTCCGGCTTCGAAGCCACACCTCTCTAGGGGTGTTAGTGATTTAGCCGCAGTGCTATTGCTTTTGGGCTTGAAGAGCTCTGGAAAAAAAAATGCCAGAGTACCCTCAAAGAGTGTTAAAGACTGTGTAGGCACGCGTGACGTGTGAACTCCCCGCCTCCCGCCGAGAAACCGCGCCGTTTCCAGTGGAGCATCATGGGAGTTGTAGGCTCGCGCACAGCCTGCCGGGAAGGGCTTAGCGCCCGCGTTTCCTGCGGACCTGTATCCGGGCTCAGTCTATCCCAATCTCCCGAGGGTCCTCTCTCAGCGGTGGACGCTCACTGTTGCACTCTGAGAGTTGGGGATTCGCACTGTTTTTGCAATGTGGGGACTCAGGGTAGGGGCCACAATTGCAGGACTTGACTGAACCCGATCGGGGAATCTGTGCTACGGAGCTGCCCCTTTTGCTCCTCACTTCTACTTTCTTGCTGTACTCATAGACACCAGAACCTGAAATCCTGGAGAAGTAGAACTCTTAGCGTAGGAAGCGAGAGGGGGGAGAGGAGATGACCTGGTGTAAAAAGCCAAAGACATCATGGCAAAGGAAATATGCTGTTATTCTGGCTTCTCAGCTGTCTGATTTCCAGGAAGCATAATTGACTTAATTACAGCTATCCCCCTCCCCTGGTATCAAATCGGTGGGTGGTCAGGGAAAGAAGTAATAGTCCGAGTTTTTAAAGTTAGCCTTCTTACATTGCTTTGGGGGTCTTGTAGTAACAAGTAATCTTCCAGTTGAAAATAGATTTAGAGCTTTGCGCAGTGGCAGTATCGTAGCCAATGAGGTTTATCCGAGGCGCGATTATTGCTAATTGAAAATAGATTTAGACGTTTCTCCACATTTTCACTGCTATGCTTCTCAACGAACATACTACAGATGAAGTAAATTTAAAGATCTACGATTTTTGGTTAATATTTCAAGCTACCTAACTCGACCAAACAACTCCAGATGAATGGTGTTCAGACTGAAACGTTCTTCAGGAAGATTTCATCTTGTTAAATATGTCTGTAAAATTTTTATCTCCTCCAACTGACTACTAATAATAATGTCTACTATCGTGTAATTTGACCTGTTAAATAGACCAGGAAGGAGGGGGAAAAAAAAGATGAGAAGGCATAATATTAACTAATGATGGCAGGGAGGAGTTTGTATAACCATGAAGGTGATTTTTGTTTTCCAAATTTTCAAATGCCAGTTTTTTTACAATGAAAAGAATGTTTTTGGGATAGTGACTCTTTTGAAAAGCAAATTCTAATAGTCCTTACAGTTTCATATCCAAAGAACTGACTGTCAAATGTCCTTCTAAAAATGGAGTATGGAAATATAATCTCCTTTATTGTGTGGCTGCAGGCCAATGAACCCTTCTTTATGTCCTGGCTTTTCTGCCTTCAAAAAAAACACTCTCTTATCTGGTGTTTTGAGTGTTAAAAAGATAATAAACACACACACATATCTGGAAATAGTAGGTGTGGTGGTTAACTTCTGGTTTTTTTTTTTTTAAGATTTATTTATTTATGCATACAAGTACTGGGGCACAGGCCAGAGGTGTAGGGGTGGTGAGAGAATCCACCAGACAGAGCAGGATGCAGAACAGGCAGATCGAACACACTGCTGAAGGGAGCAGTGGGCACAGCAGGAGAGGTCTGCAACTGCCATGTGGGTCCCCTCCCTGGCCAGAGGCAGGGATCTAACTCGTGCTGCAGTGGCTGTGGTTTCCTTCATAGTGCATTGCTTAACCCACTGCGCCACCCGCCACCCAGGGCGGGCCCAACTTCTGGTTTTCAATACATTTACAGGGAGGCATGAAATACCTTTCTGTGTCTGGTCATTGTGAGTTATTTTAATAATCAATGGACACTTATTTCCTTGTAGTAGCAATCTGACTTTTTTTTTCTTGGACATAATCAGAAGTATTATTTTCCAGAAACTTTAGTAGACAGATTTTCTTGTTTGGAACTGATATTTTCTACCCTTGGAGTGTGCTCTGTTTTTGCATAGTGCAAAATATTTGGTGAAAATCGGAAATATGGGAAGGTTTATATTCAGCTTTTCAGTAAACTTAGGCAGATACATAATTTTTGTACAAAAAGTTTTGGTAGTCATTTTAGGTAAGTGTAGTTGATATCTTGTTATTAATAGAGATGGAATAGTGGTAATGAAACAGTTAAAAATCTAGAAACCACCACTTTGACAACTTCAATCTTAAAAAAAAATCTTGATAGAGTTGAATTTGTTGTTTTGGAGCTTTGCCAATTGACACTGCTCTCAAACTGCATAAAAATTGTTCCACCAGGGCCTCCCTGGTGGCACAGTGGGTTAAGCAACGCACTGTGAAGCAAACCGCAGTCACTGCAGCATGCCTGCTGCAGTGAGTTCGATGCCTGCTGCCGGCCAGGGAGGGGACCCACATGGTGCAGCACACCTCTCCTGCTGTGCCCGCTGCTCCCCTCAGCAGTGTACTTCCGTTGATCTGCCTGTTCTGCTCCTCGCTCTGTCTGTGGTGAATCCTCTCACCCCCCACACCTCTGGCCTGTACCCCAGTGCTTGTATGCATAAATAAATAAATCTTTAAAAAAAAAAAATTGTTCCACCAAACTGAATTAAAAAGATAGTCTGGCTCTCTTCATTTTGAGTATAAGCAGCTTTAAAAATAGCATATTTTGGGGAGACTACTTAAGATACCTGTATGAGAGAATAAAGTTTCAGTTACTTTATTACTAGTTTTAATTTTATACTGGCTTTTGGAACTGTAGTACTAGAATGATAAAAGTGATGAGTGAGATATGAATGTAACACTGTTCTGGTTAATTCAGGGTATTCTCAAAGTAATTTCTTATCAGCAACTTTTAAAAGAATATAGAAAACCCCTGATGCATAATTGGAAGTTTTTGAATGATGGTTTAAAGCTATTTGAGTAGTTAGATATTAAGTGTATTTTTCAGTAATCTGCAACTTGTGCATAGTATTACTTAAGCAAGGAACAATTTATTTGAATCTCATGAAATATTTTGCCAGATTAAAATTACTGTAAAAATGTGTAAACCAGTTATTTATAGTGATTTTATGTCTTGACCTTAGTGACATATTGAAAAGCTGATTACTAAGATATGTAAAATTACTAAGATATGTAAAACAAAATTACTAAGATATCTATAAAGCATCTACATTTAAGACTACATTATATTAAAATGTATCAATACAAAAAATATCACAAATTCAACCACCAGAACTGTAACTTTTATTTGCTAGTAGATATTTTAATAAACAGGCTTTTTCCACCTGTAAGACCCTGATAAAGCCTCTTAAGAAATCATAGAAAAATAAAATACAATAATTAGTCATTTGTACTTTGTACAAAAATCTCAGTATGTTGCTCAGCAGGTAGTTTTGCTAAACACCATATTCTTTCAGCAAATCGATAGATGACATAGGTAATGCAATTCACCACATCCCTCACTGAGAGCTGAGCATTCTATAACACTATTAACTTATAAGCATGCCAGCACATGAAAATTTACATGTAACATCATATTACAGATCTTTATAAAATGAAAATAATACCACCTTCAAGTAAGTCTAGCCTACTTCACTATTATAGTAAAGTAGTTAATAGGTAGGATTACAGTTCAATTGTTAACACCCTTTACTGTATTTCTCTCTACCATATTGTGACAAACCAAAAAGGAGAGCATAGTTTGTGGTAAGAAACCTGAGTGGAAGGCATATATTGAAATTCTAAATGGTGATGTAATATCAAAGTGGGGAAACATATAGTGCTTCACCTCCTTTTCTCACTAACAGATCTTTTCCCATTTTGCAAGAGTATATGGGTACAGTGCTCAATCCATAATTAATGATAAATAACTTTATAACAGGTTACAAAGAGATATATTTTAAAATCATACTTATAGGAAAGAAAGAAGTTTTCAGTTGCAGTTTTTCATTAGTCGAGTATTGGTTTTTGTGGGATTATGTCTTAACCTAGACAAATATTGTCTAAGTATTTTATATATGTACTAGTTTTTAATACAATTCTTGGGGTCTGTGCTACAAAGATTTTTATAACTGTACCTTAGTTTGAATGTACTGCAACTGTCATCTACCATTTAATACTTGACATGGCCATTTAAATATGTTTAATTAATATATATTTGTATGTACACATATATTTTTATATTTCAGACTATGCTAAAACAGCAAAAAAATTGGAGTAAACCTCATTCCATTATTCACAATACAATTTTACATCAAATTCAAAGAATAAATATGTACCTATAAGTTCCAACACATTGAATTACATAAAGACTATCCAGAAATAAAGTCCTAAGTACATTAAAAGATCACATCCTTCAGATAAAATAGGGAGGAAACAATGAACAAAATAATCATATTGCCCATAAGTTTTTCCTAAATGACAGATAGTGCTAATGTTTTTCACAAGAAAGGAAGATAAAATACTGTTGTACCAAATGATCAGAGCCCAGTTTGTCTTTTTTTTTTTTTTTTAATGTAGATGGGGTTCAAAATTCTTCAGAATAGTGTCTGAGAAAAGTGACAGCTTGAATATACAATGCATATCTTTCAGGAATAAACTAATTTTAATTTTCATAGGCCTATAATTATTAAGGAATAGCTACAAAATGTTTCTGCCTTTTACTTTGTAACAGACAAAAATAACAAAACATTACATGGAGCAGTCCTCAGTCTCTATATTATGGAAAAGAGGTTTCTGTTATCAGAGTTCTTGGAAAGCAGAGTTCAGTTCCAGTCTTCCAAATAAGAGATCTCAAAAATACTTAGTAAAAATGGCTTTAAAATATTTTATACACTAGGTTTTTTCCCTATGGTGTATTATATACACACAAATACCCATTAGTTGGGCGTTTTACACACACACACACACACACACACACAAACTCATTTTTTTCCCCCTTTCAAACAACTTATACCTCTCTCCTTCCTCCCATTCCCCAGAATGACTTACCTGATCTTGGCAATCTAAAACTACTCCCATTATTAACATCTTTACCTTTCTACCACACATTTACCAATCTATGTGCAGATTACACTGTCTTCCCTCCTTCTGGGTTTACGTCTCCTATCAAAACCTAACCTCCTACTTACTCTTTGCATCCTAATCCTTCTACCTTTCAAGTTCTTTCTACCAGATCATTCTCAGGAGTATATAAATATGTTCTATCATCCTTTCTCTAAAATGCACACATGGACACACACACCAAAAACCTCTAAACCCCGTATCTCCCTTCCACTACTTGTTCTATTTCTTTCTTTAGAGTGAAACTTCTTGAAAAGATAGTCCACTTTCCTAAAATATCTTAATTCACTTGATTTAGACTTTCACTTCACTCCTTGACAGAAACTGCCCTTGTTAAGGTCACTAATAATTTCCATGTTGTCAAATCCAGGATTATTTCTTTGTTCTAATTTTGACTTCTTAAAAGCATCTAATCTATATAACCAATTGCATTTCCTTCTATTTTTTTTTTAATCTTACCTCAAACTTCTCAGCATCCTCTCTTGGCTTCCAATTCTCTGCCTAATTCTTCTAAATATTGGAATGCTCTAGACATCAATCCAGGCCTATGTCTCAACATCACAGTCATTTCCTAGGTGATTCCAAGACTTTAAAAACCCTATATATAGTCATGTGTTGTTTATTGATGGAGATACATTCTGAGAAATGCATTGTTAGGTGATTTTGTCACTGTGCTAATGTCATAGAATATAACCACAAAACCTAGAGGATAGAGCCTACTGCACACTTATGGCAGAGCATATTGGAATCACAGTTGTAGATGAAGTCAGTCTTGATTGAAACATCCTTAAGCACTGCTTGACTGTATACTGATGACTTCCAAACCTTGATGTCCTGGGAACCCTGATTGCTCCGTGGACCTCTCATTGCAATAGTCTATTTGCTATCTCCATTTAAATATCTAACAGACATCCCATGCATTACCTGCCTATAGTCAAATTCCAAACCTGCTTCTTATGACTCAGCCTGACATTCCTCAAATGCAAGATTTATCTTTGATTTTTTCCTCTTATCTCTATGCAATCCAAAGGTAAGCTGTCTCAAACACACCCACTGGTTTCTGTGTTTGCTACTTCCACTTTAACAAAAGCACCAATTTTTGCATGAAGGACTGCAGTACCTCAAATGTGTTCCTTGACCATGTCTCATTTTTGCCTCTGTTCATTTACTGTATACCAAGAACAGTGTACTCTCTGACCTCCAATCCTTCAAACTCTTCACATTAAATGTTTTCTCTGTTTAGAGCTGCTTTTCCCCTATATCTCTCATCACTGGTCATGCTTCTCAGATATCATTTTAGAAGTCATACCCTCAGAGAAGAGTTCCTTATTGCTTAATATAAACATGCCACAGTCATGATATATGACATTATTAATTTAATTATCAGCATAACACATCACTATTTTATCATTGTGTCTTTTAAAAGCCACTGAAAGTTCAATACTATCAGACAGGGTCTTCTTGCTTAACTTGATCACCCTATAATCTCAGTGCCTACAAAAGGGCACTGGTACAAGATAGTATTGCATAAATATTAGTTAAATGCATTAATGGCCTTTAGGATAAAAATATATTTAATAATATACACACTAATTTTAAAAATTGGGAATGACACAATTTTGGATCAGCAAACAGACATGACTTCCTTTAATATTTGTTGTTGTTCTATCTGTCCACCACAGTGTAAAGAACTTTGATTGAACAAATTACAATTTGTTTTTCTTTACATAAACTGTAGACATTAATTATGTAATTTAATAATAGAGTAAGATAAGAATAGGAAATGCTTTGCTTCCTCAAAGTAGTTTTGGAAACTCTGAAGAAATTAAGCAAAATGGAATAAATAAAAATGGAATGGCTTTTCATTTTTGAAGTATCCTGTTTGGTAAAGTCTAAAACCCTGAATAAATAGTTAACAGTGAAAAGTAAAATAAATACAAACATACGTTCACTATTTTAAATACACAAAGTCTAAAGGACAATTTTCTTTTTGTAGTTCCATTCATGAGAAAGTAAAAGAATTTTCTTTTCCTAGCAAACTTCATGGGTTATCTGACCAATACTATATAAATGAAGAGTAATTTCAAAAACACTAACATTAGCTACTGTGGTATGGTATTTGGCTTTAACTTCTTTGAGAACTGGAAAGTTATAAACATTATGAGATGGAATGGAAATACAAAATAAAAAGTGGCTTTTAAAAAATACTTGAAAAGAGAAGGCAATCTCCTTGAAAAGCTATAAGTTCCTAAAGATTGATGATATAATGTCAAATTAATATGAATGCACCATGTTTTTTTGACATTTAAGACTGTAAAATTTATGTAACTACATTAAAAACACACATTGATGTTTAAAGTTGAAATGCTTTCAATTCAATTTTTTGATCTGCATCATATATATACTATTTTAACATTTAAAGTAGTAAAAGAGAAAAAATAATTATTAATGGAAGTGATTCATTAATAGCCTGCAGTACTAAGAGTTTAATATTCTATGTATTTCTTAACAAATTCTTTGATTATAGATTTTAGACATCAAAAGAACTGGTTGTATGGAAATGTTATATTGTGATCATTTGTCTAACAACATTTTTACACATAAATTTTTATTTTTGATATTTTGATAAGATTTCTAATTTTATATATCATACTTAACCAAACATTAGTGGTTTTATTTATATTAGAGATTTCCATCCTCAAAATGCATTTTAGTTTTAAATGACAAATAAGAGTAATATACATAATTTTCTTTTTTTTCTAATAGTTTTTTTAAAATGAGGTAATCAGTGGTTTTCAACATAAACTCTTCTTTTATTACCTTTTTTCTTTTCCTCAGTTTTAGTGGTTCTTGGCCTGTTTCCATGTTCTGCATTCATGCGCTGCCTCTGATATTTTTAAAAAATGAATTTATTATATAGCTGACATAACTAACATTTTAGTAAACATAGACAATTAATTATTATTCCTTCAAAATTAAAAATTAAGTTGTTGAAATTTGCATGACATAAAAATTCTACTCAAGTGTAAATTATGAAAAATGTCCAAGTTTTCAATGGTATCCTTTAAGATACATCCTTTAAGATAAGTGGTTAATAAAATGACTAGTAATATATCAGAAACAAAGCACATTCAGTAACCTTTAAGATCAAGCATTACTCATAACCCTTTTTGTTAGGACTGCTTAGGTATTGTGTACCATCAAAAATATGCTTTCTTTAGACATTTTGAGTGTTTTAATTTAGAGGCTCCCACCTTCAATTTATATAAAAGCTTCATAATTTTAAGAATGAATGAATTTTTTGCATAGCATAGATCTATTGATACAATTTTCCTTGAATACATACAAATGGCATGGGAAGAAACATCACATTAAAACAAATTAAAAATTTCAATGACAATCAATTATGCAGATTAAAACTTATTTTTCAAGCATTGCAGAATGGTAAAAAGCCCCATCGTTGTTTATTATCAAGCTGTCCAGGAAATTCAATATTTTTTTCAAAAATACTTCTGAAGATGTTGCAATAATAGTTCTAAATAAAATGCTGCTGAATATTCAAATTAGATCTGACAATGCCCACATCAGTCACATCAACATAAAAAATAGCTCATTCATTTACATGTTAGCAAATGAGTGGTCATTGATTTTGTAATAGAAATTCCAAAGACCACAACTTTAAGCAGATTTATTTTAAAGACAAAAATAACACATGTCAATAAATAATGTTAAAAATAACTTCATTAAATTTTAATATTATAGTGTAGATAATTCTAACTCTAACGAGAGCAAAAGTTAATGTTCTGTATAAAAAAATGAGCTAAGAGAATTAACTACTTTATGGCTTCTCTGATTGATTGCAGAGGTACTTAAAAATTAACAAAAGCAAATTCTAAGTAAATGCACATATTTCATTCTACAGATTTCTAAATGTAGAGGAGAGATTTCTAATTTATTATAAAAGCAATAGAAGAGGACATTTCAAATTAGGTAAGAATCTTAATAGTGTATTGCTTATTCATCCTTATGAATTAGCAATACTCACATCATTCATGATTTCAAAAAACTGAGTGATATTTTGTCTTCCTAGAACAGAGGCAAATTATGTATGTTCTAACTGTAGTTAAAAATTATGAATTAAATTTAAATGTGTAGATGATGATCTACACATGTTGAATAATTTGTATAGAACTGTCCATGTCATATTGCCTGTCATGTAAACTTATATTTAATACAAGAAAACAAGGTCATCTATGTTCAAAATGAATATGCCTAAATAAAAAGTTTGAATTTGATATATGAAAAATAAAGGCTCTGATATCCTTGGAGTTTTCTCCAAGGAGAAACATTATTTTGTAATAAAGATAGTTCTTCCCTTAGTGAAAGAGAACTGAAACAGAGACAGATGCTCATTACATAGGAGTCTTGAAGTATAGTTGTTTTTCTTTTAATATTTTGTGGGACACTTTAAACTCATATCTCAGTGTTCTGATTTATCATTTGAGTTGATAACTTATTATCTTAACCAAAAAGTGATTTATTATGACAATTTAAAGACAGTCAGAGTTCACAATAACTGGAGAAGTATGGATAGGACAGGACTGTACTTGAAAGAATATTTTTGGTAATGTTGATACTTTTTTAAATTTATGACCCACAGGAGATTATGTTGTTCAGTTGTACTTTATTTTCTACTTGAATATAGAAGCTACATCTTTAAATTACATTTAAGAGCTATCTTTCATTTTCTTTAATTAATGCCTTTGTTATTTTTAAGCATGAATTAGGTATGTGTAAAGGTAGTGAAATTCTTTAAGTTATTTTAATGATAAAAAGATTCACTACTCTGACTAACCAGTGTGGATAAGAACCTTTCTTTGTTTTGTTTAGAAAGTTAGCTTTTAATGGGAAAGTACATTATTATTAAAACAAAAAAAAGGAAGTGATTTCATATCATTAAGCAACACATAAAACTTTGTATTTGCAGTTTCTTCTAGAAAAGATAAAGGTTATTGTTTTAGTAGTGTTTGGTAGTCTTGGTAATTGAAAAGTTTTCTTTTAAATTTATCATTTCATTTTGAAGTACAGAAATTTTGAATCAACACTGGCAAACTAAAGGGAGACGTTCAAATCTGCTTTAAAATTTTACAAAAGTAAATGCCAACCAGACAAAAAAAATCCTCTTAAGAACAAAGAATCCAAGATTTTCATTGAAGATATAAATATATTTTCAAATAAGTTTTATATAATTAATCTAATTCAAGTCTAATTGTTAATGAGAAGAAAGGGGTTCAAGCAAACTGCATTTTGATGACCTGTATCTTCCGTATCTTTGACCCTTTTCTTCCCTTATAACATAATAGGCACATCTTTGTCCTAACAAATGTTTGAAACACTTTCTGACATTTTTAGGGACTACTAAAGAGAAAAATGGGGTATTTACTTTTCTGCAATACAATTTTTTCTTTTCTTTCATCCAGTGATATATTAGAGTAAGTCATGACGAATCAACCCTTTACTTTGTTATATGCATAATAATTTAGAAGAATTTAATGCAACTTTTGCAGGATCATGCTTATCATCATTTTTACCTTGGCCATGGAACTGACTTGGGTAAGAGAGTACTCCAGAATTGCTTTAGGAAAAATGGCTGGTATTTTCTAATTGGAGGAAACATTGAGGTAGTGGATCTAAACATGAATTGAAAGATTTGCTATCTGACAATGAAAATCTGTGTCTCCTGAAGAGGATCAACTGTTAACAAGAAAGACTGTCTTTGAGAATTCAGCAGGTATGTACCCGCCTCTGTCAGAGGAAGTTTGGGGTATCTGAAAGAATCTTATGAAAATCTGAGATTTACAGTAACTTTTCCATGGAAATTTCAAATCCAATTCACACTGGGAAAAGTTTTGTTAATTAATGTAGTTTTGTTCTATGGAAAGAGCTAATCCTTAGTGATATTTCCATCAATGCAAACACAACAAATAGGCTCTAATTTCCAAATTTTAAGTTTGAGTTACTTGAAGTTGAGGACAGTATAGTCAAATTCTTTGCCAATTCTTTGCCTCCTAGATATTTGTTAAATTTAATTAAGTGAATTTTATAGTTTCATTGAAATTTATCAAGACTAAAAATTTGTTAAAAATGTTGCTCATAAAAACTGAAATTTATGTGCTGTTCATGTTTGATGCCCTATTGGAAGAATACTACCAGTTTCACCCAGTGTACTTTATCTTTTGGGATCTTCATATAAAATCACTAAAATATTTTTGGATTGATATGAAATAATATGCGTCTCATGTACTTAATGGAGTTCTAACTTGGAAAGGTAAGGTGACCATACTAAAAGAACGATATACCAGCTTCTATCTCCTTTATATACAGACATGTACACCAACTGTGACTTTCTAATAAGTTTTTGAATTTTAAAATATTCATTTCTTTTAAGTTAATAAACTTCTTTAGGTGAAGCTATCAAAAATGGTCATCATCATACACTTTGAAATGGCTTTCCAAAGCACTTAATTTCTATTCGGTGAAAAGCCAGAATTCATACCCTCTGTGAATGCAAATGTTCCCTGAATGTGATAAGAACCAAGATACTGAAGAGTGACTTTTATAACATTCCTTCTCCCCTCCATCCTCAGCCTCTTAGAAGGATATCTGGAAGATCTTTTTAGATTTGCTATGTTACTTTTCTTTTGCTGATAGGGATAAGAGGTGGAGTTGTAGAAGCTGAGAAAGGGAAAATAAATGTGATGGAAGAATAAAGAGAGAAGAATAGAAGGAATTGATAAAGGACCTTCAATAAAGGGCAAGAAAAAAATACCTATTATTGGGGGAAAATTTGCAATGAGAGACTTAATTGATGACTGTACAGAGCAGAAATTTGATAGGAAAAGATATAAAAATTAACTTTTAAGAAAACGTGGTTGGGAGATAACATAACTCATTCTTCACCACCTCATTGGAACACCTTCTGGAAAGACTTTATTTTTCAAATTCTGGATTTGAATTTGTTTTCCATTAATGGTATAAGATAAGCCTTAAAGTTATAACTGAAAGATTGTTCTACTCAGATTATTGTGGGATAGATTTGGAAGAGTAGAATAGAATAAATTTTTGGTTATGGAATGCAGAACTTATTTATCAAGTAATAAGGTAATTCAGTGCAAAAGTGCTGTAATTCTTGATTCCTGTTAAGTCAAGAGCTTTATAATTTCTGGTTGATTCTCTGCACTTTAATTATTTAAATAATCTCTCCTTTTGACTGTATTAGTCTTATACCCCCCCCCCCCCAGGTGCCTTACACTATTAGATGAGTTGACTATAAACTGGTAATTGACGATCCAGAAAATGAAATGAAAATGTTTTCTTCATCTGTCTGATACTCAAAAATCTAAAAAAATCCTATCAGTAGCACACATTAGGAAGTGTAAAATAAATTATTTTATATGCATGTTTTAGCTATCAAAGATTATTCTTGAAGGTTTTGATTTATAGAAGTTATTTTTTTTCTATCATTAAGTTCTATGCTTAGGCATAAAATAGTTTTAATTATATTAAAATCGTTATTTTAATATATGCACTGGTAAATGTATGGGTAAATCTCAAAATATTTCATGTAAAAATTTCAAAAGAATTTGGCAATTTAACTATTGATATTCCTAGATATTATAATACCTTAGGATCATGGGGTCCATGAGTGGTAGTCAGCGAAGAAATAAATATCCTAATTTTAATGGTTTTGCTTAATCTTGCATACACAGCCTTTCTTTGACCACGATGAGGTTGAAAATTATACTTAAGATAGTCATGCTTATTGTTCTGAAAATTATTAGTGTAATTTAAAAGAAATTGTAAAGAAGATTTGGGGTAAGAGACAGTAAAAAAAAAAAGCAGTTTTATAATACTGAAGAGAGATGTCAGGGAAGAATGAAAAGAATTATAAATTAGGCAGATATAAAATAAGGTTATTGGACCTTAACAGAAAACTTTAATCATGTAAGCACTGAATGCCCATCCCACAGAAGTTTAAATACTTTATAGAATTTATTTCATCAAAGTATACAGATGTTGCTGACAGTCATATGGAAGACCATAATTATTCTATTCCTTATTTTTCTAAATACCCTTTTTGTTGTATTATAAAAATAAATATATATGATTAATAAATTTAATCTGTTTTACATCTGTTCTTATTTAATATATATTTGAAGACAGGTAAAGACGGAAACTTTATTTCCTCTAAATGTATCCAGATTTGTGTAAATGTATCAAGCAAACTGCAGACAGTCTATGAGTGATATATGTCCATGCAGGCGAAGGGTAGAAAACACTGCTAGCAATTGCTGACATACTTAAGAAGTGATGGATTTCCCACTTTTTTTAGTATATTTTGAGAAATACTTTAAAGACTCTTCCTTCTAGCTCTCTATATTTTTTTTGAAATGAGAAAAATTAATCTGTGGTAGGCAAAATTCTGGAGATAAATCAGCAAGAGAGAAAAAGTGGCAGGGTCTAGTCTAATGTAAACAAGTAAATATAAAGTGAGGCTCCTTTAATAGTAAGACAGCTACTATCAGCAAAGTAATATAATCTTGGTGGGAATTTGAGAATGTAGGTGGGGCACCTTTATCTGTGAGATAAAACAAAACTGATTATATCAGCATTTGTAGACAACTGCCTTCCCCCTCTTAACAAGCTCTTCCTAGCATTCTTCCACCTAGTAAAGGAGCCAGATTCTTAGTTTCACAGAGTTGCTGATTTTACAATTAGTTCGTTCATAAGTCACAATTATTTTAATTATCTGACTTAATTTAATTCACAGAAAAACACATTTGCTTTTTTTTTTTTTTTTGCAACCTCTGGGAAGGTCATGGCAAAACACACCTTATCTGAGTTCACATTACTGTAATCTGAACCCATCTATCTCATGTGTTAGGACTGTTTATATCCTCTTTGAAGTATGCAGTATGCAATGGCATCTTTTTTTTCTTGGAAACTTTGGAAAACAGCTCAGCATGTTCATGTAACTTATTTTTGGGAATAAAACATAAAAGTTCCTGCAAAGTGGACCAATATCAGGCAGTTAGCTAGATGAGTTTATTTCCGTGGGCCACTATATAGCCACCAAAAAATTGTTTAAATTAATTTTTATATTAAATCTAAAGCTATAATCATTGATCATTTATTCAAAGCAATTCTAATGAGAACAAGTAATTTTCTCAGTATTTTGATATTCACTTTTGCAACTGGTGAAGATGAACCAAGGGAAAAGTCAGGGCGTCTTTTCATGGCTTAACACCATTAGAGCAATGCACTCACACTTGGCCTTCCCAAGGGTAGTCTTAAGAAGCTGCTAGAGAAACAGAGTTCAGTTAGTGAAAAATTAGAGGGGAAGAGCCTCTAAACTACTACCTACTATGAAAAATATAGGATACTGTAAAATTTAAAAAAAGACAAGTCCAGCCTAGAAGATTTAAAAACATAGACTGTTTCTCCCTCTCTTTTCCCAATAGCCACCATCTCACTAATAGTGACACCTGACAAGAGTTCATGATGAAATCACTGGTCCTTTCTGCTAGTATTGCTGACAACATCAGACATCAAAGACTGACCTATAATAAAATAATGAAATGGCCCTTAGAGTTGAATATACTTATCTAAAAAAAAAATGTCAATTTTGAAGCTACTTGATGACAAAACATGACAAAAAGGTCAACTATTTCTTCTTCATCTACCATCAAACTCTAACAACATCATTAAGGAAGTCACATCTGGGCAAATTCCTTTGCATTAAGTCTGTGAACACTTCCCAAATACTGTTAGCAAGTTACACATCCATGCTGAGTTATTTACCATTGTGCAGTAATCATCTGCAGTGGGCCAGGGTTTTGGTTTTGTTTTTGTTTTCAGGTTATTCAGAGAAGGAGCTATGAAACATGATTTTAAAATCCAGCTTGGGAACATAAACCAAAAGTGTGTGCCTGTCGTTGGAAGAACAGGAGACTGCAGTTTGAGAAGTGATGTTGGAGACTCAGAAGAGAGGGTGATAGAGAGGATGTCTTTCATCTTAGAAATGCTGAGGCACAAAACACAGGTGCTTGTAGTACTTTCATACATGAAATCCTTTCTCCTGTATGTGCATCATGTGTAAACGTAAAGTTTGTATACTGCTGACTATTCTTCTCTGGTGTCCAATCAGTATGACTCCAATTCTTCTAATGTCGCTGAGAGAGAAAAGAGAAAGAGGAGACAGAGAGGGAGGGAGAGAGAGAGAGGAAATGAACATTTAGATCTGGTGAGTAGCGAGAGGAAATGAACACACAGATATAGTAAATGTGTACCATAGCAAATTTGTTTTATGAACTTACTAAAAAATTGTCTAGCAGGTAAAATGAGAGTTTAAGTGGAGATAGAAATGAAATATCAGGAGTTGCTGCTTTTTTCTTCTTCCTGGCATCAGTCTACGCATCAAGTTCATATCAAATTTAAGGGTACAAGGAAAATATCAGTATCAAGTATCTTATGATGTTCAAACAATTTAGAAGCCTAAAGATTTTATAATTTAGGTAATCAGATAACATTTCAGCAGTATTAGCAAAATAGTCAAAACATAGGATAGAGATATAACGTATACTTCATTTGAGTTTTCATAATCACTTAATAGTCCGAGATAATGCTATTGTATTATGTGGAACAATATGAAATTGCCAGTACTGTTTGAAAATAATGGCAATTTCATATTTCTCAACCTAGTTTTAGTATCTGATATTTTAAGCAAATATTGAACATCTTTATTGCATGCAGACAAAGGATAATCTTTGAGAGGAAAAATTCCTGACTATGATACTATAGAGAAGCTCTGAAATGACACAATAATATTGTATTGTTACAATATTACATTTGATGATTATAATAGCAATAGATTATGCAAGATTAGTATATGTGGCTCATAAATAACCATAACATAGTTGATATAAATTCTGTGATGTGAACAAGAGCAATATGCATCTTAGAAAGCATTTGAAAATTTAAAAATAGCTATCTGAGTTAAATATATTCTTTTAAAGAATTGTGGTTAAAAGTGTATGTCCAAATCCCATTTGAATGAAAGTCAGAAGTTATGAGGAATGATGTGTAATGCCATACTAGCCTAAGGAAAGGTAGTTTAACCATGCTGTTCTTGATACAAAATTTGAATTTATAATCTGCCAGACAGAGTGTGTAAATATATTAATAATCTAAGCACCACTTACTCAATGTTCATTCTTGAAATCAGTTCAAAAGTTGTAAATCCTGCTGCCATGAAGTTATTCTTATATTGCCCCATCTTTATAGAATCCAGCCAGTCACCAACGGTGACAAATAAAGGATATTCAGGAACTTCACCAGGGGACTCTGACAGTCTACAGGGAAAAAAACCATAGAGGCCATTAAGAAATCAGGTAAGCAAAAATTATTCAACTTTTCTTTTACAATATGTCTGCATCTAGTGCCTTCATCTTTAATTATAAAAGTCTAATTTTCCATTACATTCAAATCAATCATTTTTATCTGTTTTTTTATTTGTTTTACTTGTCAGTTTCTTTTGTCTTTTGTTGATTTTCACCAATATTAGATCTTATACTTGATTGATTTAGAGAAAAGTCACATCTTGCTAACTTCTTCCTCTTGCATAAAGTTATGTTTTCAAGCTTGAGGAATAGCCCCTTCTTATCCTCACAAAGAGTATCCACAGACTGTTCATCTTTATCTTTTCTGACCTACCACTGAATTCATGATTTTTTGCATTTTTCATAGTTGCTGTGATAGTCCTGTCTCACTTTTAATGAATTCAGTAATCACAACTCCATTTATTTGATTTCAAATATTCAACAAGAATTTATTATTTATAAAAAGCAGATTTCTGCTGCCACAGAGCTCAATCACACTAATAAGATTTACATACATCCAAGTATAGGGTAATATAGTTTAAAGTGGTTATTAATAAGGCACAACCAAAGCAAACTCAATGTAAGATTGGGTTAACAAGAAAAAAAGAACCCAACATAAATGGTTCTTAAAGTAAGTGGTTCAGAAATCTGTTTTTGTTTGTTTGTTTGTTTGCTTCTAGTATCTGATGCAAAGGGTACTTCAATTGGGGGCATTTTTGTAGTTTTAATTTAAAGGTATTATTTTGAAAAAATTAGGGGATATGTGTCTATATGCATACATATATACATATTACATATATGCAAACACAATATTTTTACATAAGGTAAAGTCAGCAAGAAAATAAAAATTGAATTAACTTTAGAAATTATAGCAAAAACAACTTAGATGTGTACTTAAGCTATTCTGGCAATAAACAATATTATTCTCCTTACAGGAAAATTAATGTGCAGATATTTCATTGGTATTAAAAATATCGGTAGTAAAAGTGCTCCTATAATAGGAAGTGGTTATTACCCCTCAGGACAATAAATATAGCACATAAAAATTATTAGTTTATATTAACTAGTAAAGTAATAACAATTTTTAGAAACTTTTTGGTGTTTGGGCTAAGGGTTACAGTCTCAATATGGACTGTAGTATAGTCACTAGATGCATGCATTTTCTTTATGCAAATTACAAATACATCTGAAGAGCAACAGCTCATAACAGTCAAATCAGTATCGTCTAAGTAATGACACACTTTTCCATTAAGTAAATCACTGAATTACTTTTGTTAGAATGTTAGTAATATTCCAATTTTTACTTACCCTACTTTTAATATTTCTATAAAGTTAAATGAAAGAAACCATAGACTTAACTAGAGACATAGTTTTTAATATTAACATTTGGAATGTTCCATCCTTTTGTAGTTTTAAATAGAAATAGGATGCCTTCTAATGGGAAGCAGAACATCATATACATATCATATAATTCTGGTTCTGTTTCATTAAAAATATATGGAGTAGGAGTTAGATTCTAAGGTCAGTGTGTGATTTGGAAATAGAAAATCTCTAACAAACAAAATTAAGAATTCTTTAAATTACCATTAAATCACCAGGCCCCAACAGCTTTAAGAACACAAAGGCCAGAGATGTTATGCATAGTCATTCAAGTCTGAACCTTGCCTGACATCGAAAGACTGAAATGTGCTTCTTGAAGTTGTTCAGGATAGAGCTAGAATCAATTTTTTTTTTGTTTTTGTTTGATTACTACATTGACCTCCCTTTTAAACTAGGTCAGTTGAAGGTCAGGAGTGTGGCCTGAAGAGACATGATGGGGAAATCCAGGGGTTTTTGCTCTTTACATATAATTGGAATTTACAAAAATGAAACACATGCATCTAGGGACTATACTGTGGTCCACATTGAGTCAATTTACCCTTAACAGACCTGGGTTCATTTTACCAGTACTCAGTTCTGCTATGATAGTTCTGTTTTGGAGGCTGTTTGATCACATTATTTTCTCCTTTATTATAAACAGCAATGCTATTTGATTATGGGCTTTTCAATCTACTTAATATTAGAAAGATTCATGATTTGACAGTAAACAGTCATATCCAAAGGTTGAAAAACTGTCATAGCAACTACCAATAAGTACTCTAATTGTTGCTGTATTTCTTTGTTATCTAGAAGTACTTATATTGATAAGCGCTAATAAATAACATTCATATATAAATGAAAAATAACAAATGTCTCCGTAGTGAACCAAGTTAAGCAGGGTTTTCACTATGCATTTATAAGTCTTCACAATGCTATTGTGCAGTGTGTATATAAAAGAACAGGTTCTGCATTCATTTTTCTAAATTACTGGATCAGTTTCTATGGAACATATTTTGGAAAATACTGCTGTACTTCACTGACAAAGTTTAAATATCAAAATGACCGGGGCCCACACACATTTATGTTTATTAAGATAGCACAGATCGAAGCACAGACATTAGAAAACAAAATTATCCATTTTAAAACAATACTGTTCTTTTAATTACTTGTCTAAGAAGTTTGCTGCAAGTGAACAAAATTTTAAAAATGTATTCAAGACTTTCCCTCCACATTCTTATGCCATTTTTGATGTACAGAAGCCGGTGACTTCCACTTTTCTCCCCTGAGATAACACTGGAAAAACTCTCAAGCTTTCACAATTTCCCTATAATTGATGAGTGAAAAAGTAATTTGCTAATTTTATGTCCTTAGTATAGAAAGGTCAGAGAAGGATGTGCTGTATAATAAATGACTTAAGTGGCCTATTTCTGTGTTGAAAAGCACACACTATTTGCTCTCAGGATGTTTCAATACCATCACTCCATTTCTCTCTGCTCATCTTTAGTAACCTAGTTACCCTTTGGCCTTTCTACGACTACAATGACAGTTGATTTAGTAAGGCCAGAGTCCCCTCATTGTTCACAGCCACTGTGCAATAACTTTTCTTTCACCTTATCTTATAACAAAGTTGAAAGATGCGGCTATTTCCTGATTCTGCAGGCTGGGTACCATAACCATCCCATGAATTCTTTGGAATATTACCTAATAAACAATAAATGTCCTTCCTCAACAACCATCCACAATGGTAAATTCAGTCAGCTTTTTGCTGAGCATGCAGGAATTTCTCCTATTTGGTGATTAGTGGGAGATGCCCACTTGAGAAATGTTTTTACAGCAACACAGTAACAGAAAAATAAGTATTGCAGAATGTAAGTTCAAAGGTCTATTACTTCCTCAGGAAAACCAGGAGGGGGTAGAGCTAGCAAATTCTATGTATAAATTATGCTAATTTAGATTACAGAAAAGACCTGAGTTTAGCTAAAGTAGGTAAAGATACATTATGGTGCAATACACATATACTCCCAAGGCACTTATATCTAAGAATGAATAGCACTGACAGAGCCAAGAAGTTTTTATTCTATTGAGCATTTTGAGTTCATAATAGTACTATTTTTTTTTAATTTAGAAAATCATTAAGTTACCAATAGTATTTACATTGCCATTAAAAAGCAAGTTTTTTATCCTCAGAAGTTTCCATGTTTTATGTTTATTGTGTAAATATAATAGTAAATAGATGTATTAAAAATGATGCAAGACTACATTTTGAGAAACAGGTAAAATCTTATTTTAATATGAATCCATTACATGCTTAAAGGCTACTCTCCCCTTACTACTTTAACATAACTTGTTTTCTATCTCTTGTTTCTATAAATGGTAAGCAAAACTTTATAGACAGGGTCCATTCAATCTTATACTGCCTTTATTCCACATATGAATATTTTCTATTTTTTTTGCAAAGAACAGCAATTGTTTTAATTATTTTTAATTAAGTACTTTTATATAAAACAAAAGGAGGTATGGAAACTCCTGGATTTTACTGAAACATGAAGGAATCGTTCAGTCTTTGTTTCTCAACTAACAATTTAAGGTCAGACTCAAAACTTAATATTTAGACAATGAGGTGCTAGGCAGGAGAAGGGTCAGCCCTTTGAAGATACTGTAAACATGAGGCTTAAGAGCAGAAGTGCTTGTCCTGCATGTTCCCACTCCAGGACCATGTTTCATAAATATATAAATATTTCATATTATATATAAAATGTTATATTTTCATTGTTTTAGTGGTTTTCATAACTACTATTCTAAAGAGCGCGTACCATTTCACATGTTGATCTTAATAATTTTTTAAATGCATGAATAAAATTCTTTTATTATAAATGATCATGCAGTGTTAGAGCACATATCATTTTACATCAGTTGAATTACTTCCTTGGGAAAAACCTATGATATGGAATAATTTTTTTGAGTAAGTTAAAACTCCCGATGGCAGGAATTATCTCTTACATATCTTTCTATTTATTGTAGGTCTCTGCACAATGCTGAAAGTGTTACAGGAACTCATTAAATAATGATGTAGACTTGAATAATCTCTACAGACATTTGGTCCATGAGAGTGGTTTGACTCAATGAAAAGATTTATTTTCGTTCAAAAGAAGACATAGTGCCTGTTGACATAAAGGTAAATCTATTAATGAATATAATATTTATTTAACTTATTCCTTGTGAAAATGCCTGCTTCTCTTTGTTTTTCATAGGTTTAGTTGTGGAGGAAGAGATAGTCGTAAAGTGAGGTGGCACTAGTTAAGGATTCAGGTGCAACAGACAGACCTAGAACCATAACAGCAGATTCTTCATTCTGTATTGATGCTTCACGTGAATTTCTTATCTTGTGACACAGGGATACAGTCTGACTACTCAGTCTGTAAAATAATGTAATATATATACCGTGTACCTAGTCTTTGAAGGAAGAATTCATTTAATCAGGAAAAAATGAAACATTGTACTTTCTATAATTATGCCTAATAACGTGAACAAAGTTAAAATTTTGATATTTAAAAAACATTTGAAAATGTAATTTTACTAAAATGACTATAAAATTTCAAATGTATAAACCTATGCCATATATCTGGCCATATATCTGGAGACAAGTTTATGCTTGTGGGCAATATCTCCTCATTCTAAATAATCTGACTCTACAGTGTTAAAATTAGGATTGTGAATTATTTTTCATCAGTCTATTATTTTTAGTAAATCTTCAGTTTCAAAAAAAGTTGATATGACTAATTATCAAAATAAGACTGATAACTGGTAGGATGTATATAGGAATGAAATTCAATGCAAATTATAAAAATTATAGATCTATTTGAGCATTATGATGGATAGATGCAGAGTAGGATTAATATACTATTTAAAAATCTCTCATAGTTTGCCAGAGTAGTAGTTTGCTGAATTTCATAGAAACAACCCAGGGACAGAAATAGATTTCATATTATATGCTAACTGCAATTTGGCTATGGTTGTCATATGTGGTTTTGAAAAGGATATTGGGGCAGCATCTGGGCTCATTGGAAAAGAGTGTTGTAAAGATTAGTAATATGTGCCATGGCAAGAACAATAAGCAAACTGTGTATTTACCAATGCTGGAAAAAATTCATCCACAAGAATGACTGAGCATGTAATTCTGCAGTTATGTTGCTGTCATATTTTCCTCATTTCTCTATTTTATTATAGTTATTAGTTTCTTTATTCAAGTAATATTTTTCAAATAATCACTAAGCATTGTAGGAAGATGTTGGGGGGCCAACATAAACCCTTTGTTTGCTACTTACTCCCTTGAGTGAAAACATATACTCTACTTCCTGCATTTGCCTACTGGCATATAAACTTACAGGCTATATCCCAAAACAAATTCATTTTGGAATTTCAATAAATTCCATTTGAAGTTTGATTAGTCCAGAGAAAACCTATTTGGAAATATAGGACATACTCTTGTTTGCTTTAGTCATATTTCTAAAACAGTGCTTTACTGGAAAAAATCTTGCCATTTTGTGTGATACTATAACTGTAGTGGAAAGAATAAGGGTTTTGGAGTTGGTGGAACTTACTCAAATTCCTGATTTATTAGTGAGTTGATGCGTACTGCTGGGAAAGTTAGTCTTTTTGAGTCTCCATTTTCTATCTGAGGAATAACAATACTAGTATTGGGGATTAAATGTCAAAACAGACATCAGTGCTTAGTGCAATGACTGGCACATAGTAGACTTTCAACAAAGGGCAGTACTGGTTATTGTTATTGTTGATAATATATATTTATATATATAGATAGATATAAAGTATCTGTATTAGTATATATATATATAGTAGTATCTAATTAGTACTATCATTGTATCATAGGTCATGTGAATTGAATTGTGATTTTCTAACAGGTAGAATTTCATACTCCCTGACTAATATTTAATGTTCTATCTTCCACAAACCTTTATCACTCAGTTCAACAGCCAGTTATTTTTCTGTCATAAAAAAAATCATTACATGTTCTAGTAATGAAAATTAAAAAAAAACCAACCAGTTGTCTAATGCATGGTATATGGAGATAAACAATTTATAGTGTGTTGATTATGTATAGTTTAAGAAACACTAAGTAAAGTCTTTTGGAAATGAATCAATTTTATCATTGTTAACAAGTATTGCCCTCAGAAGAAAAAGCATTATTAACTGGATGGAGGGATAAACCATGTGGGCTTATAATGTATATTGCAGTTCTCTAAAGAATACATACTGGTACAGAATACATACTGGTAAAGAATACATAAACTCATACAATACTGGTATGAGTTTTTCCTTACCTTCATGATTCAATATTACTGGAAGCCAAGTGACTGAAAATCCAACAAATGGATTTATACGTACTAAGGAAAATGGTGGTTCTAGTTCCTGAATGCTAAGATGACGACTGTCTGTGTTGACAAAGTACTCTTGCAAATTATTGTTCACAAATAAATGGATATAAGGTTGTACTTATGTCACCACATTCACTTCTATATCCACATATTTTCTTGAGCAGGGGAAGTATGGAGGTTTCGAACTGCACCAAACTCAGAATACACCCATGGGAGTGTATCAGGAACAGGAATTATCAGCTGCTGCTCCAAAAAATGAAAGTTTTCTCTGACTAATATTCTTTTCTCTATTTGGTGGTCTGTTTTGAAAGGGAAGATTACAAATATAGGGCATAGGAGATTCCCAGTATACTAGTATAAAATCATTAAACTGTGAGTTCATATATCCCCCTGTTGCCTTAATTTCTTCCCCTATTACTACTCTGTAAAGAGAAAGGATAAAAAACTTGTCAGGTGAATTCTTCAGAAAAGAGCAATTAGCATTGTATAAAAACCATGGGGATCAAGGGGATGAGAGTCAAGTCAGTGTAGAAGTGCGAGAGAACCCTGGGAGTTGGTGATACTAGAGGAAGAAGAGTGTTGAAGAGTTTAATAAGAGTAACTGTAGATGATATGCTTAGATTCCTTTACCTGTTTGAGAAATTCAGTGGGAGGAAATATTGAAATTCTACACTCTGTCATGTTTCCTTACTCTAACATCATTTGGGGACAGACAACAGGGTTTTGGGAATTGGAGATGGAGGAGCAGTGGCACTGTTTGATAAGCATAAAACCAGGCAGGGTTTTCTTTAGCTAATATTGATATCCTTTCATCTACCATATCTCTTCTTCCTTGGCAGCCTCAGTTGTCTAGAATCAGGAATGAGGTGGGTAGGTGGCAATGGGGGTAAGAAGGTAGGTAAGGCAGGGGTCTACTCAGGTTATTGTGAAAATATTGTGATAAAAGTTCAGGCAACATACTCTTAAAACTCTGGTTCCTCTGGTTTCTCAAACAGAAGTATATTAAAGGCAAAAGCAATAGTACATATGTCTTTGTCAGAAACAAGGATAGCAAATCAGTCACAAAAACTTCCATTTGGTCTTTCTGAGATTAGACTTTAGAATTGAATCAAACTGTCAGCTTTATAGAAAGCACCCAGCCTCTAGTCTGCATGTGGTGGTGTCATTGCAGAGCTTGCCACTCGAGGGTCTGGCCCCTGGATTTCTGCACAGCGCACTAATCCACCAACCTTTGGCACTCATATTTGAACCCTCACCTTAACCTCTGGATCCTATGGACTTTCTGGCATTTTTCACACCATACAGTTTCCACCGATAATCCCCAAATACACAGAATATTAATAATCTTGATAAACCAGGGAACAAATATTGTGTTATCTGCTTTTCTTCAAAAAGAAGACTCTTACCTGCCTGCTTCTACAGCCATCGAGCAGTTAGAGAGTTCTGTTGATGGGCACTGGCTATGGAGTCCGTTAATCCTGCACCACAAGAGGCAAGGTTAAGTGATTTCAGTTTAGAGATGCCAGTGCTCTCCCCTATTAATGCAAACTCACTCCACATCCTTTCTATGAGCTCACGCTCTTCACCATTAAAGCATGCCTATCTCTTCAATAAACCATACAAACACAAAACCCTAGGAGTCTTTTCTCTAACTACTTCCCTTTTCCTTCAGAGATAGGGTTCTTGAGAAAAACCAAACCAAACCAAAACAGTTCTTTGTATTGCTCTTCCTTCTAACCTCTCTGACTCTTTCTCCCCATGATATGTCTTCTACAGCTTTACTGAAAATGTCCTGACAAACACTGCCCTGAGCACCTGATGCCTTGTAACCGAATCTAATGGCACCTTTCACTTACTATCTTATTAAAGCTTTGTGGGACCTGGGCATTATAGTTCTTGAAACGTTCTCCTTTTTTTTCTTCTGTGCCACTGTTTCTTCCCCTTTTTCTCATTACCTGCCTGGCTCTTCTTTTGAGTCTCCTTTGGGTACTCTTCTTCAGTTTAATCTTAAATCTTGGTGTCCTGGGGGTTGCATTCTTTTCTTCTGTTTATTGCACATTTTCCATGGATTATCTTAATGATTGTATACCACATGTGCAATCTGTAGGCTGATGATCTCCAAATCTACATCTCTAGCCCAGCTCTTTCCACTTGAGGTTCAATCTGTAAACATAACTGCCTACTGGCCATCTCTGCTTAGATCCCTCACAGGTACCTTCAATGCAGCATGTTTGAAATTGTCTCATTTCTATTCCAAATATCTGTCCTTCAGATATCACTGTCTCTCAGTGGTAATAGTATCATGTAGTTTGTCTGAGAAAGAAACTTGACAAACATTTTTGAGGCTTCTCTCCTCTCTCCATATTCAGTTAATGATCAAGGCACATTTGTTTTCCTTGCTTGATAATAAATACATTATTTTATCTTCTGATCCCAAGTTTATTCCTATTTTTATAAATCAGGTCCTAATCTTTTCTAGCTCAGATTGTTGCAAATATTTAACTGTCTCTGCTTCATCTTTTTCACTTTCAGTAATGCAAATGTGATCTTGCTATATTCTCTTCTGCTTAAAAATCTTTCAATGGCTGCCCACTGCTTTCATGATAAAATCCAGTCTCCTTTTTCTCACCCCCTCCTTTTACTGCTTCCTGTGTTGGACCGCTCTAGGGAAGAAGAGCTAGAGTAATAGTTTAATCTCTAGCTATTTCATGCTTGGCTTCACTTTACTAAGGCTGCCAATTAGTGATTTAGAGGTGAACTCTTATGTGCTCTGCTATGAACTGAGTCCCGTTTCCAGTAGTTCTTGAAGAGCCTTTGGCCTTATTTTCACTAAAAACCTGCTTTGACTTGAACCTGTCAGCTAAAGTTGAACATCTATACATCTATATATCAGAACGTTTATCCTGACATCCTCTGAGTCAGGATAGTGAGCTCTGGAAATTCATTGGTTATAGATTCTAGGTCCAATTTACACTAAATAAATATATTTTCGACTTAATACTATTTTAAATGTAATATTTTCAGACATAGATGATAGTACTTTTTTCTTCTACTTTCCTGGAACCTTCTTATAATTGCTTTTCAGAAAGAAGTGAGTATATCTTCTTAACTCCACTGACTTTCAGAAAATGGTGTATGAGTGCCTTTATTTTCCTGACTTGTCATCTGTCTTTTTCAGGTTTAGGAAGAGAAAGTAACAACAGCTGGGTGTGATCATATCAGCAGGAAGCATTGTTGCTCCTGGCTGATTCACAAATTGTCCATCTTTCTGACCATTTCCAACAGAGGGATAGATCAGAGAATGGATAAGAAAATTAAAGGGGCTCCACACACACAAATTCCACTTGTAAAAGGAAGGAAGGTTCAGTAAATAAAGTATATGTAAATACCAAAGACCCACACATGGAAAAAAAATTTAAAAAAAAAGCAATTCATAAAGATTAGATATGGAAAAGGGGAACCTCTTTTCTTATGAAAAATAACCTTTTCAAAAAATAATAAATTGTGTTTTTCAGCTGATAAATAAAATATAGTTTATATACAACATTCTAAAATGGTTGACAACTAGATGGTTATTAAAGCAAACATTCCCCTCTCTCACTGCTAGCCTTATCTCTAGCCTAAAAGAAATTATGATTGTCAAGGAGGGAAAAATCAACATTATGCATCTTACACAAGGATGTCCTCCACCAGGGTGTGAAGGGCACTGGGATTGCGGATCAGTTTGTCAAGGAAGCTGACAATGTCAGTAAATTTTGGTCTGTGATTTCTCTCCTTCTGCCAGCAATGGAGCATCAGCTGGTGGAGCGACGCTGGACAGCCCATGGGAGCTGGGAGTCTGTACCCTTCTTCAATAGACAGAATGACCTAAATGCAAATGCACACAGGTTAGGCTCTTGCTTTTGTGGACAAATAATACATATGTTAAGCCATAATTCCTTTTTATACAGGAAGCAGAAGCCAAAAAATTGGTAACCATGAAAAGCATTTGTTGTATAAGTGTTCTAAACAAGAACAAATACAAAAAGTTATGAAAAAGAACTCGTATAAGTGTTCTAAGCAAGAACAAATACAAAAGCTATGAACAAGAACTCCAAGCATCTCATCTGTTGACCCTACATGAGGAAAACATGTTCTTTAACCATGTGGTTTACAGAAGGAGGCTCAATTTCATCCCAATGGTGAAACTGGAGTTAGCTAGAATGGCTTAAAAGCCAGTTAGAACATGAGAAAGTCAACAAAAGATTGATGCATTTAGTGAGAACCACATGCCACCAAAGGTTTAAGTAAATGTGGCACTTTGGCTGAAGCACTGACTTCCTGAATCATATTGTAACCTTTTATAATAATGTCAATGTATCCTTTCCTAGCTATCAATCCTTTCTATTTTATTGCCTATTTATTTCCTCTCCACCTACTTGTGGGCTCCCCTTAGTGTGCTACTGATGGACTTTCATAATTTCTAAGGTCATTTAATGTTTGAAATGTTACCCATGGCTAACTTAAGCCCACAGAGCAACAAGAGCATTCAGCCTGAGTGTCAGCCTCTTTCCAGCACTGCTCTCTGTGATGAAAGAAATGCTTTCTTTGTCCGATATACTAGCAACCGGTCACATGTAACTACAGAGCACTTGAAATGTGGCTAGAAGACTGAATTTCTAGTTTTAGTTAATTTTAATAAATGAAAGTTTAAATTTAATAGACATATGTGGCTAGTAATTACTCTATAGGGTGGTGAAACTTTAGGGAAAGGAATCTCTGTAAGAAACCAAAATTCAGAGTAACAACAAGATGTCAATACTTATTTATTCATTTTGTTGATACTGAGGAAATTATGTTATCAGGCAGGATATTTATCTATAGATTATATGGGCCATCTGGGAATTTTCTAACACACAGTGAAAGTGATTCTGAATTTATATAGTTTGCTTTTGAATGAGGTGTTCAAAGGTTTAAGTAAATCTTTTTTTTTTAAAGATTTATGTATTTATGCATACAAGAACTGGGGTACAGGCCAGAGGTGTGGGGAGTGAGAGGATTCACCAGAGACAGAGTGGGGAGCAGAACAGGCAAATGGATTGAACTACACTGCTGAGGGGAGCAGCGGGAGTGGCAGGAGAGGTCTGCTGCACCATGTGGGTCCCCTTCCTGGTCAGGGATTGAACTCACTGCTGTGCCATAGATGCTTCACAGTGAGGCACTCAACTGGCTGTGCCACCAGGGAGGCCCTTAAGTGAATCTTTATTACATTTATTCTTATTTAGACTGGGAGAAAGACAAAGGAAAAAGGTTATTTTTCCTGTCTTGAGGTGGAATGTGAGGGACAGTTTAGTATTTAAAGATAGGCACATTCAGCATCACTTCTGCTCTGTCACAAAAGAAATTTAAAAATCCAGTATACTATTGTTAACAGAACTCCATTATAGCATCATCTACATACTTTCTATAATTTCTTTTATAAAAATACCTCTCACTTTAATATCTTTTGTAGTTGATACTATTTGACATGATTCTAAAAGCTCCATAATTTATACCAGAGGCAATGTGTATAAAAGAGCAACATCCCTGTTTCCAGAACCTCTTACTAAGCTTAGCTTTTTTAGCTAATAAGGCATTTCTCAGAATCTCATCAATGTCTTTGTGACCAGAACACTTCAACCTGTCAGTGTACTAGCATTTTTCTATTAATTTAATATTCCATTATTGAACAGGATGTTTTTTTATTACTTTTGTTACTAACTAGGCTTGGATTTTCTAGACACTTTAAGGCACAATTTGGTAAAACAGGATGTATGTAAAAGTGCTTGGAATGTGTCAAACTACTATAGATAGTTTTGAACTGTAAGAAAAATAGGGTAGAATTCCATTACAGAATAACTTAAAAATTTTTCCACCCTAGGAGAGCTCTCTAATCATTTTACAACAGCTACCCAATTATAAGCGCCTAGAACACAAAAGATGACAAGTGAGGTTATATATATTTTGTGGGAAAGATTAGTTGTCTTTATTGAGTATCTATCATAGACTAGTTGCTTTCTTAAGGAGAAAACTTAGGAAACTTTAGTAAATTCACATAGTTAATCAGGTGGCAGACCTGGAAAGTGAACTTAGTTCCGTTAGGTTCCCAAGTTCTGGGTATTTCTCAGAAACCCTTTTCAGCTCTCATGATATAACATTTTTCTGCTTTGATTCTGTATCAGTTTATATAATTTTAGGAATTTTATTTTTTGGTCACAGAACATGCTAATTGGACTCCAGTGTTTTTTTCATTTGGACCATAAATTTGGTATTTTGGGTAAATAAAAAACATTTGATTCATAGTTTGCAAATTGCAATCTCTGGCTGAACTCTAGAGTTATTTGTGAATGCTGCTGAGTCTTACATGGTTGAACTGTTTATGGTTGCATTGTAATTTTTTTCAGCTGCTTTTCCTTTAAGGCTATACATACTTGAAAGCAGGAATACTGTTTTTGCATTCTCATCATTTAGTGTGGTACCTGATGTATTGAATAAGAGTAATTGACCTAAACTAAAAATGCTGTTAGAATATTTGGATTTGTATTGATAGAGGGGAGGATAGATTCTTAGAGAACTTGGGTCTCGAGTTACCCAAGATGGATTTGAAGCATAGTTTGACACCATTTGAAGTCTCGTCTAAAGAAACATTAACAAAAAATTGGCGCATCTAGTGGCATTAATGGTCCATAATGATCTATTTCTCACTGGTTTGCCTGGACAACGAGCCAGGTGAAATGGGATTATTTTCCTTTGAAAAAGAGCGACTAGACCCAAACTTAGTTTCATGTAAGACTAGTGACTACTTCTTCCTGTCCAGAATTCATCACTATTTCTCATTGACCTCAAGGTCCTTAGCTGCTAGGAAGCTGACTTTCTCAGTTGGAAACAGTTAACACTCAAATCCAGACTTCTTGGTGCCAAGTGGGGGCTATTATTTCTCTTTTGAAAAAGTTAGCCTCATATTTGTACTATAAGAGGAGTGGCAATAAGGCAAGACTCTATGCCTGGAACCTTCACCCATAATGGGTCCAGCAGAGTGGCTAGCCCTAGCTTGCCTCTCTTTGGGGACACAGTGAGGATGAGAAGATTCAGGACTTTTCTTCATGCTGGCCTCTGCTTTTTAGATTATAAATAATATAATTTATTATAATTATTTATAATAAATTATAAATAATAAAATTATTATTAAGAAGATGGCAGCAGAGTGAAGACGCTAGACTCATAGTGTCCAGATACACATAACAGGGAAAGCCAAAAAAGCAAAGAGAAAAGCCAGAAAACGGACTAT